>JASJFT010000264.1:0-56908 GCA_030770425.1 Darksidea phi | reverse complement strand
CTAGTTATTCCTAGGACCTAGTTATTCCTAGGACCTAGTTATTCCTAGGACCTAGTTATTCCTAGGACCTAGTTATTTCTAGGACCTAGTTATTCCTAGGATCTAATTATTCCTAGGACCTAATTTGTCCCCTAGTTATTCCTAGGACCTAGTTATTCCTAGGACCTAGTTATTCCTAGGATCTAATTATTCCTAGGGTCTAATTTATCCCCTAGTTATTCCTAGGACCTAGTTATTTCTAGGATCTAGTTATTCCTAGGACCTAGTTATTCCTAGGACCTAGTTAAGATCTAATTATTCGGAATCTAATTAGTCCCTATAATTATTCCCGGGACCTAGTTATTTCTAGGACTTAGTTATTTCTCTAGAACGTTTATATACCTAGGATAATATAAGAAGACTATAAGGATTATAAAATTCTAATTTAAGTATAGTATTTAACCTAGTAATTCTATACTATAAATAGCTACTACTAAGATAACTCCCTTTATAGTAATTTCTCTAAAAGGGCTTTTTAAAGATCCCTAAATAGAACCCTTCTAATAATAGGTAGTTTAGTTATATCTAAGATTTAGATTTTCTACTAAAAAAAACCCCCTAGAAACTATTAATTCTAAAACCTTTTACCTAAGTTCTATATTCTTAGTCCTAGTCCTTAATATTATTTCTAAATTTACGTTTCTATTCTTATATTAAGCTATCCCTTATTATATATACTCTTAGAAGGAGTTATTATTCTCTTTTCTCTCTATACTTAGGATTAATAACTTTAAAATATACGTCTAACTCCGGAACCTTTTTAAGCGCCTAAAGAAAATATAAAAAGCTAATCTTATCTTTTTTATCTATTAACGTCGCTTTTATAAATATTATTATAAGGTATCTTAAATATATTCTTAGTATAATATAGAGTATATTAATAAAGTCTAAGAAAATCGAGTATTAATAATTATAATAGTCTTTAAGATCTATATAAATCTTAATATTATTAACGTATTAAAGTATATTTCTATAGATTAATTAGAGTATAGATATATTCTAATTCTATTTAAAGTAACCCTATTTATAGTAGTACCTAATATAGTAATCCTAGTCGTTCTAATTATAAATAGTATTATTAAAGCTTAAGTCGTCTCCTTTATATTTAAGTCTAAGTAGCTTTATATTATATATTAGACTTATAACTTCTTTATAGATCTATTTATTAATTTTAAGAAGCTCTATACTACTTTTTTTAATTTTATATTAAGGAATAAGTCCTAAAAATAGAGGAAATATATACTTATAAATTATATTTTAGATTTCTCCTAGAAGTTTAAGTAGCTTAGACTATATTTTTAGTAGTAATAGACTATAATCGCTATAGTACTATTATTAATCTTATATATCTATATAGATAAAGGATCGTCTATATTAATATCTATATATAAGTATTATTATATACTAGACTTAAAGAAAATAGAGATATTTTTAAGTACTATACTATAACTATACTATATACTTCTATAAATATAATAGTATTATATTAAAGTAAAGTTTATATTCTATAAAATAAGACTTTTTTTTATTACTTAATATAGGTATATATAAATATCCTTTAATAGTCTAAGTATTTACTAGACTTTTACGAAGAGGACTAGGTACTAGTTATATCTTTCTATTAGGTTATCCTTACGTCTTTATACTATAAAGTAAAGGAGAACTAAAATAAAAGATAGATAAAAAGTATAAAGGAAGATAGTAAATATTCTTAAAATAGTAATTAGGAGCGAATATAAAGGTCTTTTTATATAAGATATATCTAAGCTATTAGTAATACTCTATATATTATAGTATAGCTATAATACTATTATTAAGTTAGAAGAGAATAATTCTCTCTTATTAGTAGTTTTAATTTAAAAGTCCGCGAGATTTATTTATATCTTTAAACCTAATCTATAAGTATTAATATATACCCCTAAGTAATATTAATACTATAATTTAATTAGCTTATAGTAGTATATATTATAGCCTAATAGTATATAATATTATCTACTAATATTAATAATACGTTTATACTCTAAGACTAGGATTTAACTAATCTCTTATCTAAAGATAATAGTATATATCTTATAATAAGGAAAATTATATAATATTAGATATAACTTTTATAGTAATACTACTACTAAGAGATAGAACGTAGCTATAAAGCTTACTATTTAGACTAAAGGTTTAAGTCCGTCTTATATAGTAGAGGAAAGAAATAAGATATAAAATAGGTAAATATATATCTAGAATTCGGAACTAATACTTTTTAATATATTATTCTTTACTCCTCTATATCTTTATAATAAGCTATACTAATTAGAAAGATATAATATCTACTCTTATCTTAATACTAAGTAGAATAGTTATATATATAGCTAGAATAATATAATATTCTACGTTATATAGTATTATCTACCTATCTCTACCTAGAAGGTAGTAATATATAGCTAATAATAGGGAAGGATATATAATATCGAGTTAGGAACTATAATATATAAACTTACTAAAAACTCTATTATTATAGAAGTACTAGGCTATAATAATTAACTAGTATTATAGAAGATAAGGGGTTTAAGTCTATCTTATATAGTAATAACGCGGATAGTAACTTATATAATCTTTTTTTTCTAGAAATTAGCTCCTACCTACTACGGAAATGTAGATAAGAGGGTAATTATAAGTTCTATATTATACCTCCCTAGCTAGTAGGGGGTATAAAGAAAGTATATATTAAAGAATAATATACTATAATATTAAGACTATTAAGATCTACCTTATCTCCTATTAACTAAACTAAGCGTAGATATTAATCTATAGTCCTTCTATTATAGCCGCGTAACTAAATAGTATTACTACCTCTTCTCTCTTTACTATTAAATTTTTTATAATTTAAAGGAATAATTATAAGTCTAGTATATAATAAAAGTAATAAACTAAATTAGATTTTCTATCTTCGAGTTAGATAACTATAAGATCGTCTAATATATAAATAATAGTACTAAACTTAATTAAAAGAAAAACTTCGGTATATTAATAATAGAATTATATATTTATAGGACTAAAAGAGGTTTTAAAAAGATAAAAACTAAGTTTAGACTTATATTAAAAGTATATCCTATAATAAGACTCGAAGATTTTATAGTATATATATCTAATAGAATATTATAACGAATAAATTAAATTACTTTAAATTTATAGTCGGTCTAATTAAATTAAAGAGAAGTAGTTTAATTATAAGTAGTTTTATTCTAGGTAATCGTATAATATTATATATATCTATACTTATTTTCTACTTTTAGCTAGTCCTTCTT
Organism: Darksidea phi; assembly: GCA_030770425.1. Classification (NCBI taxonomy): domain Eukaryota; kingdom Fungi; phylum Ascomycota; class Dothideomycetes; order Pleosporales; family Lentitheciaceae; genus Darksidea; species Darksidea phi. The sequence continues at coordinate 53,570 of JASJFT010000264.1, read as the reverse complement.
TACGACTATCCCCTAAACTAAAAATAAGCTATCTAGTAGACTACGATATAGAAAGATAATATTACTAATTTTAAGAATAGAATTATTTTATAATCTATTCTTAGCTAGTTTTTAGAAGTAACTACCTAGAAATCGCTTAGTAATAAGTATAGCTACTAGTATAGGTAGGAAAGAATAAAGGTAACTACTATACTTAAATACTAAAGATAGTATTATAGTATACTATATTAGCGGTAAATATAAAGTATTAATTAGTTATTTAGATTTTAAAATAGTAATATTATAGTAATTTACTTAAGGTAGTATAGAGAAACGTAGTACCTAAATTAAGCTTTATTATTTAAAGTAAGTAAGTAATAATAAATAATACTTAGAGTTCTTACTATTTATCTAACTTCTAGTTAATTTCTAGAATTATACTCTTTATCTATATAGTCTAGAACTTAGTAATAAAGTACTACTTATTCTATAAGCTCGCGCGGAGCTAAGTCGAATAAACTTTACTTTTCTTACTCCTCTATATTATATATTAATAATAATTAGAGATAAGATATTAATAATTTTATAATAAATAAGGTACTTATTACCTCTAAAGAGTAGTCTACTAAGTTAATAGGAATAAAGAAGGGCTTTAGACTAAGTTACTATATAATAATAAAGCTACTAAGAGAAAATCTTATAAACTAGGACTTTAATTATCTAGTTAGACGTTATTATATAAGTCTAAAGTATTAAGTATTTATAGAAATATATAAAAAGTAAAATATTAGTAGAAAATTCTATATTATATTCCTAAAGCCTTCCCCCTCGTATAGCTTTCTTTAGATCTTAGACTCTACTATTTTATAGAATAATTATACTATTACTATCTAATTAAGTAATATATATAGTTATTAGTATCTTTTCTACCTATACTTATATCTACTACTAGCTCGCTCTACTTACTTCTATACTATCTTAAGAATTATAGAGAATCTATAACTTATTTACTTAGTCTTATATTATAACTAAATTTTCGATTTTATAAGTTTCTAAAAGTATCGAAGAGTACTTAGAATAGTATAATTCTTTAATAAGTCTTTTAATTCCTTATATAGTTATATCTATAGGAGCTATATACCTTTCTATTTCTTAGTTAAGATATCGAATATTTCCTTTTAAAGTCGTTTATAGTAATTATAGCCGGCGTCTTTAGTTTTATACTTTAAATAAGGTTTCTAGTATAAGTATTAAGATTAGATAAACTTATAAGTCCTAAAGATACTATAGTTAGATATATCTAGACCCTATATTAGGTTTTATTCTATAGTAGACTTTCTAAAGTATTTAATACTTACTTCTTAATAGTTATTATTAATTTAATAGGCTTACGGGCGAATATATACTTTTAAAATAATAAATAAAGATTATAGTAGCTACGGCTATAACGAGCTAGATTAAATCGATATATAGGGTAATTAAGAATTAACTAATATAATATATATTAATATAACTAAATTAAATATTTCTTATATAAAATATACTCTAATAGCTTAGTAAGTACTACCTTTAAGATTAAGATATACGTATTATATTCTAATATACTAAGTTACTTCTATTCGTAGTAGATATTATAAGTAAAAAGATATAGTAAGACTAGTCCTAAAAGGAAACTTCTTAAATATAATCTATAGTAAAATATATACTCTTTAGATTCGATTATATTATAGTATATACGTATAGACTCTTAAGGGTTTATAGCCTATATCTTATTAATATCTACCTCCTTTAAGATATACTTAGAATAGTAAATCTAATATAATTAATTAAGACTTTCTAATAATATAGATATAACTTATATATCTATATATTATTACTATAACTCTAATAATACTAAGCTTTTTCTTATAGATAGAATAGATATTAACTTCGTAGGTTAAATCGACTAGTAGTATCTATACTTCTACTTAAAGTATTAATAAGTCGAAGCTTTCTCTATAAAATAGAACTAATATATCTATATACTTAGAGTCTATAATATAGATTAGTAAGAATAGTTCCTACTTTAGTAGTAGCTAGCTTAAGTCTTAAGGTAGTACTATAGAATTTAAATAAACGACCTAATACTTATTCTAGTAAGGTACTCTTATATTATACTTTAATTATACTCCTAGTATCTAGAAGGACTCTTAGAGGAGAGATATTATAGCTAATTAATTAGAAGCTATCTACTAAACTTCTATTAAAATAATATATATTCTAGAGCTAGATAGAGTAGTATAAATACTAGTACTAAGTAGTAGAGTAATATTAATAATCTACTAGCTTATAGACTTACTTATAAGGTATTCTTTAGTAGCCTATAATAAAAATCCTAGTATATCTTAAACGATAGCTATATATTAGTAGAAGAGCCCTATAGTAGATTAACTAACTATTTATTTAATTCTCTTATACTATCCTAGTATAGGCTGTATTATAGATCTTTATATAAGAGGAAGAAGTAATCCTCTACTATACCTTCTTACCTATCTACGACGACGTCTTTACTAATTAATCTTCTATTATCTTAGTCTTTAGTAATACTATTATATAGTACTATAGCTAGGTTCTTATTTCTACTAATATACTCGTATATATTAGTAGTATAGATTATATAATATAGTACCCTCTAAACTAATAGGAAACCCTATTATTATAAAAGGGGTTAGCTATTATATATACCTTAGAAAGAGATAAGAGATTTAAGTCTACCTTATATAATTAGAATATAAAGAGGTAGACTTACTTCTATTAAAAAAAGATATAGTTTCCCTATAAGCTTAATATATCTAAACTATTATTTTTACTAAAAGATACTTATCTATATTTCTATAATAGATAGGAGCTTATTCTTAAAAGAGAGATTATATAAACTTATACTATCCCCTTACTTCTTTATATAAGCTACCTATCCGCGCTATTATTATATAAGGTAGACTCGAACTCTTATCTTCTAGAGTAGAAGCTACTAGTATCTATATCTCTTACTAAAGTATACCTATAAGCTATAATTACGTCCTACTATAGCTTCTAGATCTAATAGTTATATTTTACTATATATCTTAGTTTAAATAAAAGCTATTTCTAGTATAAAGTCTATAATATATAATCTATACCTTATCTATATCTCTACCTAGATAGAATCCCTACTAGAAAGTATCTAGTTTTAAATTTTAGATATATATTTTCCTATCTTATTTCTCTTTTCTTTCCCCTATTATATAAAGCTAATACGAACCCCTAGTCTAAATAATAAGCTCTACTATACTTTAATCTATAAAGTATTACTAGTAGCCTAGATATATTATATATATAATATTAGACTAGCTTATATAGCTAATCCTATATATACTTCTTATATATATATATATAAGCGGCTCTTTTATAGAGCTATTATAATTAACTTAGTTCTTTATATCTATATTCTTATAATAATATATTATAATATATAAAGATCTTTATATTTACTCGTAATTACTACTTTAAGATTATCTACTATCTTTCTTCTATACCCTTTATCTACCTCCTATTTTAATTTATACTCCTTCTTCGCTCTATAGAATAAAGATACGAGAACGACCTAATAGAGAGATTTAGTCTAGTTTTAGCCCTCTACTTAGTAAAAATCTAGTAAATACTTAAATAGTCGAAGAGTAATTATATATATCTAAGTTAAGTAAGAAGAAGAAATTATATATTATAGAATATAAGTAGTACTTTAGTATAGTACTACTATTTTTATAGAAGTATACGGTCTAATTATAATATAGTATTCGAAAAACCTATTCTCTTTAAATTTAATATATAGTAATACTTATATATAAATATTAATATAGACGACTATTTATCTATATAGATATATAAGACTAATAATAATACTATAATAACTATCTATTTAAAAGGTAGTCTAAGCTACTTAAACTTCTAGGGGAGATTCAAAATATAATTTATAAGAACGTATTTCCTCTATTTTTAGGACTCTTTTCTTAATATTTACTTAAAGGGAGTAGTATAGGGCTTCTTATAGTTAATAAATAGGTCTATAAAGAAGCTATAAGTCTAATATATAGAACGAAGCTACTTAGACTTAAATATAAAGACGACTTAAGTATTAATAATAACTTTTATAATTAGAACGGCTAGGATTACTACCTTATATAATACTCGAAATAGAATTAAAATATATCTATATTTCTTCGATTACTCGGTAGAAATATACTTTAATATATTAATAATATTAAGATTTATATAGATCTTAAAGATTATAAGTATATTAAATACTTAATTTTACTAAACTTTATCTATATACTCGCTAAACGAAGGACGTAGCTAAGGTATCTTATAATAAAGTTTACGGTAACGATATTAATAGATAAGAAAGAGAAGGCTAACTTTTTCTAATTCCTTTAGGCGTTTAGGAAGGCTTTAGAGTTTAAAGATATATTTTTTAAAGTTACTAATCCTAATTAACTTAAAGAAAAAAATAAATAATAGCTTCTACGGAGTATATATATAAAAAGGGATAGCTTAATATAAGAATAGAAATGTAAATTTAAAGAAGTTTAGGAATAGTATTAAGATCTCTTATTATAATAGGAATAAGACTATAGATTTTAATAGAGAAGTTTTTTTAATATCTTTATAAGTTTAGTATCTATAGATAGAATAAGATTTTATTTTATATCTAGAATTAAACCTTCTAGAGAATAAGATAATAATAAGTATTCTAGCTTAAGCTATACTACTATATCGTAATACCTAAGCTACGTAGTATTCGGGAATAACTATTCCTAAGTTCTAATAGACTAGAGAAGTATTATCCCTATACTCTAATAAATCTATATAGGGAGAGCCGAGCTCTCTATTATAATAAATAGTAATCTTTCTCTTAATTTACTCCTAAGTAGCTCTAGTAAGCTCTCTTCTTTCCTCTATAGTTATAAGCCTAATACTTTAAAAATATAGAACTATTCTTCCTATATACTTAAAAGAGCTAGTAAGTAGCTACTTAGTTAATCTAATTATTCTTATATTATACCTTCTTATACCTAGGACCTCTCCTTTTAAAGAGTTATAAGCGAAGCCCTATTTATAGAACCGTACTAACTATATAATTATAGTACGTAGCCGTACTAGTATATCTAGCTCTAGTTTTATATAATTAATAAAGGGCTATAGGACTAGATTAATCTAAAAGGTAAGAACGCTCTAAATCTAGTAGATACTATTCTAATACTCTCTATAATAGAGTCGATTACTAGTAATAAGAGTAGAAGCGACGTAAGTCTAATTACCCTAGATATACTATACTAATAGAGACTTAATAAGTACCAAGTCCTTTTAAGTAATTAGATAGTATAGGGGATATACCTCTAGATACTCTAAAACTAGATAAATAGAATCGTTATATCTAAATTACTTAGACTAGCTATAATAGAGTTTATATCTTAAAAGTATATTATATTATAAGAGCTAATATATATACTAAAATAGAAGTTTACCTTATCTTTAGAGCTTACTATAAATATAGTTTAAGTAGAGTACTATACTTACTTAAAAAAGATAAAGTAGAGTATTTATATACCTAAAGAGTAGTATAAGAAATAGTACTTCTTATATACTAAGGTAAAAATATATAAACTAGAAGATATAGAAGGATAGCTTATTATTTAAGACTTTCTAGATATTATTACTCTAAAGCTTATACTAAAATAGGTCTAATTAATATACTAGTAAGTTATATAGAATAGTATACTTAGTATAAAGTAGCTTACCCTAGACGAGATTAGGAAAATATTTATTATAATAATCTAAAAGTACTTTCTAAGAACTTCTAATAGTAACCCTAGAATATTTACGATACTAGGGGGACGCTTAGATTAGTCTTTAAACTAGTACTCGAACTAATATCTAGTAGATAAAACTAGAATCTATCTATATAGAAAGTCTAGAAAGAATAAATATAAAATATATAAGTAGAGCGTAGATAAATATAAAAGGCTTAAGGTAGTAGTAACTAGAGAAGGAATACTAATTAATCTAAACAAGTATTAGAAGATTCTAGAATAACTTAACTTAGATAAATTTATAAAAATAAGAAAATACCTAGTATCTAAGGACTAGAAGCTCCTAAGTATAGTAAATTAGGTAGATAGAGTATATACTTTAGTCTATCTAGGAGAAATATAAGTCGTAATAATTAATCTAAAGCTTCTTAATAAGTCTATAGGGATCTATATAACTATAGATTTCGATACTTATCCTCTCTCTAAAAGTACTATACTTAATAATAGAGTAGCTTTATATCTAGTAAATATATAAGAACTACTTATACTAGGATTATTTAAGAAAGTTTAAGAAATATAATACGTAAAGGTAGAAACTTAGGCCTTTCTAATTACTAGGATAGATACTTAACTAATTAAAAATATACTTAATAGAGCTTAGAAAAAGGATATAGAGGATTTAATACTATAAAATATTATAGTTATTAAAGGTTTTTATCTTAATATTATCTCGGAAGCTCGCTTAAGGGAGAAAGAAGTCTAGTATCTTAGACTAGACTACTCCTTATATATAGGATTAATAGATAAGAGTATTATACTTATAATACTCCTATATAAGTATAACTTAATATTTATTAAATATAACCCTATCTCTATTTATACTATATCCTTAATTAATATAGTAAACTTTCGCTAATCTTAGTAATTATACTTTAAGTAAAGTATAGAGAATCTATAGTATATAAGAGTAGGATATCTAGAACTATAAGTATTATAAGTACTTATATAATATATATAGAATATATAAATTAAAGAAACTAGATACTTATAATATAAGTACTACGTAACTATATATATTATATAAGTAATCTCTTAATATCTTAGAGAGTACTCTTCTTACCTATTCTAGAGAATTATATAGAATCTCTTCGATATACTACTAGAATAATTAGGGGAATACTAAATAATCGTTCTAAAATATAACTATAACGGGAAGATTTTCGTAGATATACTAATTAAAAAGATACTACTAGAGATCCTACGCGTTCTATAGATATTTAAGAGCTTAGTATATATATAATATAAGCTTAGAATAGTTAAGCTATAGTAGAATAATAATATTATAATACTCTTATAAAAAGGAAAATTCTAATATAAGCTCTAGATAGAGTAGTAGGGTATATAAATTAAGCTCTCTCCTACCTATACGTATAAGCCTAATAATAGTATAAAATATACTAACTAAGAGATAATTACTAAATTAATAAAAATAAGAAGTAATATAAAACTTTCTAAAAAGCTCTAGCTAGAAATCGTATATATAGTAGTATAGCTATATAATATAAGTCTTTTCTATACTTATAAGCTACGCTTCCTAAATAAGATATTAAATACCTAGTTCTATTAATACTTTTATTACTATAAACTAGCGTATATAAGAAATATAATAAAAGATTTATATCTAGATTAAAGCGATATATATACGTACGGGTATTATATTTACCTACTTAATTAAGAACGCGTAGTAGAATATAATAAGAAAAGCTTTAAGATTACTCTATAAAATTATATTAAATATTTAATAGGTTATAAAGCTTCTAATATCTATAGAATATAGATCCTAATACTTAACTAGGTAATTACTACGAGAAATATAATATTTAATAAAATACTCTTCTATAAAGATAGGGAGATAAATATAATCCTCTAAAAAGAAGTAGTTAGAATTATTTATATTCTTAATAAGTATAGTAAATACTAAGATATAAGAAAGATTATAGAGCTATCTACTACGTAGTTAGAAGAGTAATTAAGTACTATAGCAACTTAATAGTTAATTAAGAAGTAACTTAGAGGTACTAGACTTTAGAACCTAGCTTAGATAAATAGCTAGCTATTTAATTAGGAAACGAGGACCTTAATAACTATACGGGCGATAAGTATAGTTAGTAAATTACTAAGAATATATATAATATATAAGAAGTATATAAAACTTATATCCCTTAAGCTAAGCCTAGAGTTAAAGTTATTATCTAATATCTAGAAGAGCTAAAGTCTCTTAGATAATTTTTATATTCCCCGTATAAGATATAATACTAAAGAAGTAGAACTATAGGAATCTAGCTTTTTAGCTTTAGTACTATAAAGTATAATAGAAAATACCTCTTAACCTAGTAGTATAACTTCTAATACTATAGATAAAGTATTTAAGTAACCCTCTAAACGTATATATAATAAGAAGAACTAGGAACTACCTATACGTACGAGTTATAGATTACGAGAGTAAGATTCTAATAATTTAGATATACTTAGGGGTAATAGAAGTAGAATATATATACTACTTAGTAATATAGATAATAATCTAGATTAGCTAAATAATATTCTAAATAAAGCTTCTATAGATTAAGTTCCTATAAATAAGAAGCTTAAGTTAATAGTAAAATATAAGACTCTACTCTTTATAATTATAGCTACTATACTTCTAAGAAAGTATTATAAATACTACGATAACCTACTAAAAGAGCTAGGGAAATAAAGAAATCTATATATATATTCTTATAAGAAGTTATTTATAGAAGTAGCTTATTAGAAAATATAAATACTTAAAGAGAAAGATATATAGGAAGTAGTAGAATATAAGAGATAAATATAAAGGCTATTCTTACTTAAATAGGTATTTACCTATAAGCTTAATTAGAATAGATTCTTAATTAAGTATAAAGCTCGTATTTATATATAAAATAACCTCTAGACTAAGAATTTAATCTAGTTAATTTATACTATAATACTTACTATATAATCTTTTCGTATAATAATAGTAATTATAGTATAGTTTAACCTAGAGATATACTAGCTCGATATAGTTAGAATCTTTCTAAACGCTTACTAGGATAACTAATCTAATATACTTTATAAGCTTTCTAATAGCTTTAAAGAACCTAGTAAATATATTAAGCTTAACTAAGTACTATATAGACTATATAACTTACTACTACTATAGTATAAAGAGTTCTTCTAAGCTCTAAAGGATCTAGAGCTTACGATATTAAAAGAAGAGTCGTACCTATTCTTTAATAAGAAGTAGTATATATTTATTCTATTCTATATAAATAATATACTTATAGTATATTATATATTAAATAAGCTAGCTACGTAAGCGCTCCTTAGGTCGATTAAGATAAAGTATAGAATAGAAGATTATAGCCCTATTAAGTAGTTCTTAGGAGTATAAGTAATTAGAAATAGAAAAGCTTAAGTAATTAAACTAGTCTACGACGTATATATTAATAAGATTATAAAAAAGTTCTTACTTACTAATATAGGGAGCTTTCCTATAATACTACTCTTAGACGAAGAGCTTATAAAGAATAAAAGAGATAATAAAGTTATAGATTAAGATATACTAAGAGTATATAGAATTAATTCTATATATAGCGATTATACTACGCCCTAATATAGTATTTATAACTTTCTAGCTATTATACTATCTTATAAATCTAAGTAAAGAGTACTTTATAGTAGTAAACTAGATAATTATATACCTATATAGAACGTAATATAAAGATATTAAATATAGTAGATATAATAACGTATAGCTCCTTATATACGAGAATACTTTATTTATAAATAATTTAAAGATAAGATAATTATCTTATAGATATATTATTATACTCTTTAAAGGACCTATACTATAGAAAGCTATAAGATAACCTACTATTACTACCTCTACGACTAAAGCCGAGCTACTCGCCCTAGAGTATATTATAAAGGAATTCCTAGCTCTTAAGTATTTCTTTAAGGAACTTACCCTAAATCTAGGTATTATATAGTAGATCTTCTACGATAATTAGTAGACGATTCGGCTCGTTATTAAGGAAAATAAGCGAATTACTATCTAACTATACTACGTAGATATATAAAATATATAGCTATATTAAGAGTATACTAAGAGTACGTTTAAAGTACTCTACTTAAAAATAAGTAATATATCTATAGATAAACTTATAAAGTACTTACTAGTATAATAATTCTAGTACTTTAAGAAGTAACTAAATATTTAAGTATATATTAGTATAGAAAAGAGTAGAAGAATAACTAGTTAAAAGAGCTTATAATTTAAGATTATAAGAAATCTTTATTCTTTCTTAGCTCTACTAGGGAGCCCCAGAACTTAAATAACTAAAAGATCGATAAGCTCCCCTAGGAGCTCCTTAACCTACTAGTAATAAACTAGGAGCTCTAGGGGAAGACTATCTCCCTACTTCTTTTTCTTCTCTTTCTCCTTTTTTTCCTTCTTCTCTAAGCTAGTACTAGAAGAGAGTAGTATATATATAATAGTCTAAAGCTAGTATACCTTCTATATAATATTAGTATAATCTAGAATATAATATACGAAGCTTAATATAGAGTTAAGAAATATAACTTATCTACTTATTACGGGCCTTAATAGCTACGGTAAGCTACTAGGTAAATAATAGAGCTATTTAGGAACTATAATATAATTAATATAAGTATAATAATAGTAACTAATATACTTCTAAAACTTATAACGTAAGATAACTATATCTAAAGGTATAGTACTAGTACCGGGTACTATTAGTTAATAAATTATAGTACTCCCCTTTAAAGTACCCTACGAGCGCGAATCTTATATATCTCTAGTAAGAGTATACTCGAAGTACTCTAGAAATACCCCTTTAGGGAGTAGATATCTTAGATATAAATAGGGGAGAGGATATAGATATAGATATAGATATAGATAAGCGATATAGATAACTAGAACTATAGCTAAAAGTAGCTAAGTTATAAGTAGAGCGAATAGTAGTAACGTATATATAAATAGTATAGAAATAAGTACTAGTCTATAAAATAGTTAGTATTTAATTTATAAGAAACTTATAATAAGAGCTTAAAAAGAGCTTAAAGAAAAAGGTAATACTTATATAAGCTATTATAATATTATTCTAGAGAAGAGAGAAAGAAAAAGGTTAATTTATAAAGTATTTATTATTATCTATAAGTAGTAAATACTTATATTATATAAGTACTAGAGCTTATATTTATTTAGAAAAGCTTAACTAGCTTATCTAATAATAGTATTAGTATAAGTACTAGTATATACGTATTATACGCTATAATTACGCGCTTAGTTAACTTATTAATAAATATACTACTATATAGTATACCTAAGAGGTATATTATAATATCTAAGCTATATAATATCTAAAGATAACTATTCCCGAGCTTTAATAGACTAGAGAAGTATTATCCCTGTACTCTAATAAATCTATATAGAGAGAGTCGAGCTCTCTATTATAATAAATAGTAATCTTTCTCTTAATTTACTCCTAAGTAGCTCTAGTAAGCTCTCTTCTTTTCTTTATATACTATTATACTTATTATAAAGATATTAGGTTTTAAGTCTATATTTATAGACTTAATCTAGCTTTCTTTACTAAATTAGTATAAGAGTTTAATATTAAAAATTAAAAATTTTTAGACCCTATAATTAACGTATCTATCTAGTAGAGCTACTCTTTAATTAGATTAGTAATAGCTTAATCTATATATTATAGCGAATAGTATAGTCTATTTTAGTAGTAATACCTAAGCTAATATATTAGGTTAGCTTATATAGCTATTTTTATATCGATTACTTACTTATATATATAAGTCTACCCTTTTATAAAGCTATTATAATTAACTTAGTTCTATATTCTATTTTTATAGTAATTTTATAATAATTTTATAATAATTTTATAGTAATTTTATAGTAACTTACTATAATATAATATTATTTTAAAGAGTCTTATATTATCTAGTAGATATAAATCTATCTAAAAGTCGGTCGGTTTTGTAGATATAAGATAGCTATTAGTATAAAATAGGGTTTATAACCTTATAATACTCTATAAAATAGTAAAACTTATTATATAAAGTAAAACTAGATATTATAGTAATAGGGTATATACTAGGATCTACTATACTTTATAACGGTAGAGTTACTAGGTAGATTACTATAGATCTAGCTATTATAATAACCAACTTAATTAGGGTTAATACTAGTAGTAACGTTACTTATATAAGTATATAAGCCTATTTATATAAGATTATATAATCTTAGAAGATAAAGATATATAATAATAATACCCTATTAGAGAAAAGTACTTATATTATTATTAGTAAGTAATAGACTATAAAAAATAACTATTCTATACTTCTAATATACTACTATAACTATATTAGTAATAATAGAAAGTACTAGTAAATATTTATATCTAGAATTACGTTATACTAAGAGCTTATAGATTTTATAGAGTAGATACTAAAGTACTAATAGTATAAAAAATACTATAGTAACGTAAAAGAGTAGTATTTACTTATAAACGAAGTTATCCCTACTTAGAATTAGAAAATCTAAAAGAGAAGATAGAAGGTCTTATACGACGGATAGAAGATAATAAACTAGTTATATAGTCTATAATATAATATTAAAAATCTCTTTATAGAAATTTTAAGATTTATTTTAAGTTATATACTATCTATAATCTTTAACTCTTTTATACTAAGGAGGAAGTATACCCCCTTTATAAGTATACTTTTTCTTTACTTTATATTTATATAACTTATAGTAATTATACTTCTTATAACCTAGCTTATATATATTTACTTCGTTCTTATAAGTATTCTTATAGTAAATATAAATTACTTCTTCTTATAGACTTTTAAGAAACGATAGTATTATAATATAATATTTTATATTATTATATTATATCTATTTCTCTTTAATCTATACTTAAGAGATAGTATTAAGTAATCCCTCTTAGGAATATATATTATCCCGTTCGACTAAGTTTATATATTTAATATTACCTATTTTATAAAATACCTCTACTTAGTCCTTCTTATTCTCGATAGACTAAAGTAGTTCTAATAGTTACTTAGAACGAAGTTCTTTAAAAGAGTCTTTAAAAATTTCTATAAGACTAGTAAGAAGGTAGACTTACTAAGGCTTAGAGAAGTTTTAGAAGGTATCCTTCTAAATATTAGCTAGAATATAATCCTTCTAGTTAATTAGATATATTTAATATAGTTTAATTTTATAAAGAAGAATAAAAAATTTATAAAGTTTAGTAAAGATACTAGTAGAGTTCTCTATAAACTAACGTAGGAATACCCTACGGGCTAGAGGATTTTATTAATAAACCTTTAGTTTTTTATTTAGTAAATAGGCTCTCTTCTAGGGCTCTAAGTAGAATAATAATTTATTTAATATAGCTATCTCTATATTATTATATTATAGCACGTAATAGCTTTAGAAATTTTAATTATAATATATATATACTAAAGAGCGGATAATACGGCTATTATTAACTATAGTTAGAAACTCTTCTAACTATTCTTAGGATAAACTAGGTATTTAGTTTTATTTTTAAGTTATTAATAATATTTCTTATATTTATTCCTACTCTTTAGTAAAGTATATTAAATATATTTAATAATTAGAATTTTTTAGAGTATAAAAGAGATATCTCGCTAAAGATTATTTACTAAATTTAGAGTCTTAGAAATAAGACGCTCTATATAAGCTTAGCTTAGGACGTTTAATAACTAGCTCTATAATATATATACTAAATCGTTTATCTTCTCTACTATATTAAATTATTTAATTTCTTATTAAATAAGTAGTAGCTATTATATCTTTAAACTTATAGAATAATCTAAAAGAGAATATAAAAAGATATTTCGTCCTATATTATTTATTTAGTTTCTTATAATATTTTATATATAAGTAGTATTATAACTATTTATAAGGACGAGAAAGAAAAGTAAAGTAAAAAATATATCTTACTAAAGGAATAATAGTTTTATAATAAGTCTAATTATCTCTTTATTAATTATAGTCTAATATATTTATATCTTAAATCTATAGTATTATAAAACTTTAGAAGTTAATTATTTAATTATAACTATTAAATCTTAAGAATCTTTAGTTCGTTAGTTTATAAAGTTTAAACGGTTTCGTATAGACTTATATTACTTAAGTTAACTTAAAATTATTAGTTTAAATATTTTTTAATACCTAATTTCTTATCTAACTATAGACTTTATATTTTATAGTATTTACTTAGTTATCTTCTATTTTATACTACTATAAAAGTATCTACTTTCTTCTTAACTCTATTCTTCTAGAATACCGATCTAGATATTTAGGTTACTATTTATATATTTATAAGATTTAAATAAGTCTAACTTTATATATTATACTTAGAATCGATTATTTTCTAGATATTATTAATTAAGCTATTAAAAGTTAAAGGAATTCCGAATATAAACTAGTAAATCTTTTATACTTTATATTATAATATATAATAGAATAAGAATTTAAAACCTAAGTAATAATTCGCTAGGGGATTCTAGTATAGTAAAAGTTATAAAGAATCCTTAGGTATATAAAAGATAAAGCTAGTTTTATAAACGACTATATCGTAGCTTCGCTCTTTCTTATATTATAAAGAAGAGGTTCTTATATTTTAGATTAACTTCTACGGTATAGTTTAAGATTAGTTAAGAATAGAATATTATTTAAAAATATACTATAAATTTATAGATAGTATACTAAGAATCTAAATACTAGATTCTTATTATTAATTATACTATCTTTAGATAAAATATATTAGGATATAATTATTAAGTTTTATATCTATTTATTTATATTAACTAAAAATATTATAATTTATAAGTACCCGTATAAGAATTATATAACTTTAGTAGCTATCTATTATAGTAAATAATTCTATTTAATAATTACTTAATAAAATTAATTAAATCTTATAAATATATTCTCTCTAAGATAATATCTAATAAGCCTTCTTAAACTTTATAGGTTAATTAAAATTTACTAGATCTATACGTACTTTCTCTTAACTAGAAGCTCTTTAATATAATAGTTATTATAAAAGATTATTATAATAAGCTTTATAAGCTACTATAGTATTATTAAATAGTAGAGGCTAGTTACGAGAATAAAAAAGTCTAATACTACTATATCTTCTAGGAAATCGATTAACTTTACTCGAAGTATAAGCTTATATAATAGAAGTATAATAAGCTAGCTAGAAAGAACCTATTCTTATAGATAGATCTAGATAGAGATAAGTATCGTATTATAGAGCTAGAGAGGGAAAATAGAGATTTAAGTAAGACTCTAGTAAGTACTATAATACTTCTTCTTTAGGAGGAAGACTCTACTAAGATAAAGAGTAATAATAAGATAGTAGACCGTAAAGACTATATAATAGTAAGAGATAAGAAAGATTTAGAGAATAGTAAGAGTATAATTAAATAATCTCTAGAATATAAATCTCCTAATAAGAGAGCTAAAAAGAAGTAGACTAAGGACTAAGAAAAAGAGGAGTATTACTTTTACTATCTTTCTATATTCTAAAAATAGTATAAAAAATAGGAATATAGTATCTATATTATATAGTTTAATATATATATAGCGTCTATTTTATTTAAGCTACTCTTACTAACTACTATATAATCTTAGTAAAGTCTACTAGAGTATTTCTTTTATAAGAAATCTAAAGTTAGTAGACTATTAGGTTTAACTTAACTACTTTAAGTATACTCTCTTTATAATAGACTAGCTACTAAAGCTTATAATTTATAATCTTAGTAGATAAAACGTAGATTAGACTTAAACTAGCCTATTAAATAAGAGATAAGTATTCGGATTTTCCGAATACCCTAATATAGAAAGTCTTTAACTAGTTTTAGTAGAGTAGAGGTATAAAACGAAAGTTTCTAGATAAAATTAAAAGAATAAGTTTTCTAGAATATACGAAGTAATAAGTTACTTAAATAAAGAATCTATTCTAGTATAAATAGTTTTCTAGCTCGCTTAGATAGATATTATAATATTAGTAGTAACTTTTTTTAAATCGATTTTTTATATTAGCTCTAGATATTAGAGGTAGCTTTATTAAGTAATATTAAAGTAAATTTAGATAAGCTTAGTAAATATTTAGTAGTTCTTATATTAGTAGACTATATAAGATAGAAAAAGATTCTTAATTTATAAAATTATATTATAAACTTACTTTAAAACTTTAACTTTTATATATAGGTAAGTATACGCCCTTCTATTATAATATTCTTATAGTCCCGTCCTAGTACTTAAGAAGTATAATCTATATATTATTTAATATTAATAAATTCTAGCTACTAAATTAAATAGTACTATAAATACCTACTATAATATAGAAAATATTTAATCGTTTTTCCTAGTCGATTTTAAGATATAGCTATATCTAGATTCTATAACTAATCTAGTTAATAACTTAGTATATAACTAGTTAACTAGAGGTTATTTTATATAGTTTTAACTATTATATTAATAGGGACCAGCGTTCTACTAGTTAAATAGTTAATTATATAATAAGAGATTATTATAAATACTATTCCTTAGGCCGTCTACTTATAAATAATATTAGCTCTATTAGTCGTTAAAGAGTAGAATAAAGAACTTAGAAATATAATTAATAATATTTAAGAAAGAAATAAGGTATATATTCTTATAATCTATTAATTTTTAATACTAAATATCTTAATAGCTATATTAGGGGTATTATTAAAGAATTTTAAAAGTAGTCCTAGGAATTTATAAAGAAGATTAAAAGTATAGTATAGACTTTATATATATCTATAAGTTTTAAAGAGAAATAGATTTTATAGGATTAAATCTATACTATATTATTATACTATTCTTTCTTAAGTAAGCTAATTTTACTTAATAGTATTCTCTATTACTTCGCTTCTAAAGCTTTCTATTAATTCTATTTTCTAATAAATAATACTAATTAGCCCGGCTTCCCTTTAGTAGCTATTAGGTATATAATAATATAAATAATATAAAATATTAGGTTATATAAAGTTAAATTATATATCTTAAATCTAAACTTAAATAAACTATATTAGCTCTATAGGATAAATCTATTTTCGTAAAGTAGAAACTAGTTATTAAATAAAGTATATAACTTACTCTTAGTCTTTTTTTATATATAGGGATATTTAATAACTAATCTTTAAAATACGCGAGTAATTTCGTAGTTTATAAAATACTATATATATTATATAGAATCTTATACTATAATCTTATCTACTAAACTAAGGCGTAAAAGCTAAGTATTTATTTTTAATATTTATCTAGTATATTAAAATAACTAATTAGACTAATTATTATTAAAGTATATCTAGAGTTTATAAGCTAAAATTAAAAGTTTAGTAGAAGGTTCTTATCCTAATACCTCGTCTAATTCTAGGTAAACCCTAGTAGTAGTTAAATATAAATTAATTATAATAGTAACTATTAAATATACCTCTTATTTAAAGCTATATTTTCTTCTTAATATATAAATTAGCGATAGCTTCGAAACTACCTAGTAATTACCTACTTTCGTTAAAACTAATAGACTAAAGGCTAGCTTACTATAATAGAGTAACTATACCGTTAGAGGCTATATAGAATAATATATAATTATAGAAGAAGGAATCTATCCTAAGCTTATCTTAGATTATTAGGTAAAGAATATCGGAAATTAGACGACTTTAAAATAAATTAGCTTATTAATACTAGAAGGAAGTAGTAGGCTTATATCTATTTAAGGAAGTATATATAATAATTAGAAAGATCTAGTAAGCCGAAGATATATTTAAGAGTATATAAAAATATATTAAAAATTTCTAATAAGCTATAAATATATTTAAGGATATATAAAAGGATATTAAAGAAGATAAAATCTCTTTTAAGATATAATAATATATTAAACTAGCTTATATAACTACTCCTAGTTACTATATTTTATTCTATTCTATATAAACTACTCTTATATAGAGCTTTTATAATTAACTATAGTTCTTACTTCTTTTCCTTAAAGTAATTTACTCTAGACCCTTACTATAATATAATAATATTAGACCTTTATATATATTCTAATTATATTATATAATAAGGTAAAGATACTAGTTTATATTATTCTAGGTATCTAATATTATATAGTTCTATTTTTAAAATATACTCCTAATATATATATACTATTCCTCTATACGTATATATACCTAATATAATATAGTAAAGTAATTAATAAAATATTCGAACTAATAGCTAAAAAAATAACTATAAGCTATTTAGAATAAGCTTTATAAGTACGTAAAGCTAGGGGTAGATATTATACTTATTTTATACTTTCTAGAGAAGGAATTAAGATATTTATATATCTTATTAGAAGAGTTTCTTTAAATTATAGACTATATAGTAAGATAACTATACGTACTACTATTTAGAGTCTTTAATTCTAAAAAGAGATTATATCTAGAATCTATAAATAAATCGTATAAGAAGATAGATAAGACTTAATTAAAAAATATATTAAGAGTAGTATATATAAAGAGAAAGTAGGCTAAATTTATAAAAGAGAGAATAAATATAAATATATTAGTATTTATAATAATCGATTAAAATATAATAAGACTTATAGTAGGTATAACGGGCTAATTTTTCCTAAAGCTACCCTCCTTCGCGGTTTTAAAAAGATAAATTCTTTAAGGTAATATTAGATATTTATAGTAGAAATACCCTATAATAATAACTATTACTTTTTAGCTTCTTTAAAATAACTTTAATAATACTTAATAGCGTTTATAAGTATCTTAAGTATATATTTAACTTCTTAAAGTAAGAGATATATACTATTATATATCTAATTAAGATATTCTTTTCTTCTCTACTGTACTAACTATTTTATATCGATATAGGCTAGGGTCTCTTATTATTAAAACCTTTCTACCTACTTAATTAGCTCTTTAATATTAAATATTTCCCTTATACTCTCTATCTTTTTATTACTTCTTACTAGTAACTAGGTTCTTATATATATACTAATATTATTTATAGGAATAAGTAATAGCTACTATATCTTTAAATTCGCTCTAATATTATTTATATAGTATCTATTCTTATCTATAGATAAAAATAAATAGGTAAAAAGAGTATATTAATTACTTATACTAAAATTAAACTATTATAAATAGTATATATAAGAGTTACTCTCTTCTTTTTAAATTTAAAGACTTAACTATTTAACTATCTAATATAAAGTATATATTATATCTATACCTTCTTTCTATTACTTATACTAAGGTATTTAGTTATTCTTAAATATATATAATATCTTATAAAATATAAATAATATATTTATTATAGTCTAGGTTAAGAATTTATAAGTTTATTAAAATAAGTAATCTTTTAGAGATACTAGATTTATTCGAAACTATAGTAAGCTCTAAAATAGGGTAGTTTCTTACTAATAATAAACTATTTAGCTACTTATATTATAATAAATAATCTAGATAAAGATAATATATACTAGCTAAGTAGTACTTTACTAGAATAGAGCTTCTATAGCCCCTTTTAAAGTAGTTCTTTCTAGGTTAAGGGATTTTCTAGGTTAAGCGTATCTCCTAGCTCTAAGATTAGAATAAGCTACCTCGAAAATAGTTATATATTAGTACCTCTATTACTAAAGAGTATTATTAGTAATATAATCTAGTTTAGAGTAGAATTTACTAATTCTATAAATAATATTATAACGTATAGTATATTATAGGATTAGAAAAATAGATATAGAAGAGAAAGAAATAAGTATAATTATAGTAATATATAACTAGTTATACTAATATTTATAGTACTAGATACTATATCCTTTAATAATAGTATATACGATCGAGGAGACCTTTTAATACTATATTATAGTATTTTTTAAATTCCGAAGAACCTAGTAGTTAGTATAACCTATACTATCTATTAGCTATAGGATTACTCTAATAAGCTTAGGGCTAATACGGGTTATATAGAGGTATATAGTAAATACGTTAAGTATAAAGTACTTATTAATATCTTTAGTTCTATACTTTATATATAGATATAGATATTATATAACTAGCTCTATATTTTTCTTATCTATTACTATTTTTAATTAATATAATAGCTATTACTTCCTAAGTACTTATATCGAGGGGTTATAATCTACTAATAGTCTAAGTTAGCTATAATAGGTAAAAGCTATATAAGTATAGGTCTAAATCGAGTATAATATTACTATAAGAAATCGATCTCTATTAATAATCTATAACTATAGCTTAATAATATATTTAATTCTATTAGCCTAATATACTATATAAAAGTAATCTATCCTATTTATAAGAGTTATTAACTACCTACTTTAAGCCTCTTAATTAAGAATAATAGCTTCTTAAGAAACTAGTCTAAGATAGTAGAATATACCTTAGGTATATATATTAGATATATAAGTATTTATATATACTTAGTCTTATCTAGGTTAGTAATACCGATATTTAAAAATAACTTTATACTACTACTATCTATATTAACTATATCTAATACTATCTTTATAATTATAACTAAATAATTATAAATCTAAAATACTATATCTTATAAAGTACGAATATATATAAATAAGCTAGTATAGAAAATAGCTAGTTAGTAAATTAGATACTTTTATTAAAGCTCGAATTAGAGGTAGTAAGATAGAAATAGGAGGAATATTATATAAAAGTAGCGTAGGAACTTAAGGTAATAAGATAGAAATAGAAGGAATATTACGTAGAAGTAGTACGGGAACTTAAGATAGCTTTTAATAGGAAAGAAAAGTTAAATAAGATAATATTAAAGTACTAGTTTAGACTTATAGCTATTATCTATCGCTATAAATCTATAGAAGGTTTTCTTAGGGGTCTTAGTTATAAAGTAGAATCTATAAGAAAATAGTTATATTCTTAATAGATAAGAAAGTACGACTATAATTAGAATAGTATATTATATAGCTAATTTATTACCTCTTTACTAGTAACTTCTATACTACCGTAGTAGGAACTAATTTATACTACTATAAGAATACTATACTAAGACTTACTAATTAATAGGAATAAGTATTATAAGTATTAATATACTAACTATACTTATATTAGTTTATCTATATAGCCTTTATATACGTATAGTTATATAAGCGTAATAAATCTAATTAATTAGATTAATAGTTAACTAGGATTATTATTATACTAAAGATTATCTATTCTAAGATTTATTATTCTTTTCCTATATTCTATTCTTATTACCTCTAGGGTATAACTTATATCTTTTTAATAGAATATTCTATAGGTTAATAGTAATAGGGCGTAGAAGCTTCTTATTTTATATATTACTAATAGATTTAAAAGTATCTAAAGATATTTCTTTTTAATTTTTCTTAGATAATAGTATAATATCTATCTAAAGAGGAGTAGTTTCTTCTTTAACTTTAGAGTTAGAACCCGTAAACTTTATAATATACCTTTATAATTTTATATAATAGTTACTTTCTACTTAATTATTATTAATCGGAAGCTAAACTTAAAAAGAAATATCTTAATTTAATAAAACTTATATATTCCTAACTTTAATAGCTACGGGCGGAATCTACGCCGAATTTATATAATTATCTTACTATAAATTATTTATAAATAGTAAGTAATTTAAAATAAACGCGATAATATAGACTTATATACTTTTAGTAATTAAACCCTACTAATTTAACGTAGGACTCTTTTTTTAGGAATATAGTATAATCTACTACTCTTATAGAGTCCTTTAATTCTTTATTTAATATCTATTATACCCCCCCCTTCTATATAATATAGCTAATACTAATAATAGCGGTTAATTCTACTTAGTATACTTAGGGTAATATTCTAATAATAGAAGTAAATAGTTAGACCTAGGCTTAGTAGATAATAGGTTACGAAAATTAGTACTTAGTTAGAGATAAGAACTTATAGATAATATAAGTATTTAATAAAGAGAATATAGAAGTATTATATTCGACCTTTAATATATTAGTAGCTAATAATTCCTCTATATTATCTATATATAAATAATATAGATATACTTATCTATAAATATTAATTAGATATAGATTAATCTTATACTACTAGTTAATATATTTAAGTAAAGTAGAGAAAATCGCTATTATAATATTTTTAAGATAAACGTAATATTAGATAAAATTTATATTTTTATATATAGACTTTCCTAATTTTCTCTAATCTTATTAATAAATCGAATAAGCGGGCTATTCTTAGTTATATAAGTTAAAATAATTATAATATATTATCTACTCTTAAATATAGGGCTAATATATTCTTAGGTAGTATAGAATTATATTTTAATTTAGAAGCTTAAGACTAAATTTAGCCTGAGTAATAGTATATAAATAACGTCCTTATAGCTTAGTTAAAGCTTATCTAATAATATACTTTTTACTTAATCTTAAATTTTAAAAACTACTATATAATCTTCTAAGAAATACTAACTATATAAGGTTAAAATCTTATACTAATTAGTAAAAGATTATCTAAACGATATCGAATAGTACTAAGTAGTTAAGAAATATAACGAGTTTATCCTTAATAACTAAAAACGAATATCTAGTAGGCTTCGTAGCTAGTATAAATTTAAGTAAATTCTCTTTATTAAGCTAAAATTAACTTAGAAGAACGAAGGGACTATATTAATATTCGATAATAATACTAATAAGAAGATTTAGAATTAAGCTAATCTAATCCCTTTATTTATATTAAAGGGGTCCCTTTAAGGTACGAATAAGCTAATACCAAGCCTAGTACTTTTATTAACTAATATCTAGCTACCTATTAGTATTTCTTAACCCTATTTTTCTACGACGACTAATAAGTATACTAGAAAACTTATTATTTAGAGCCCTTATTATATAATATAGACTAGTCTATATTAATTAATAAGTATATATATAGTATATTAATTACGTAAGAAGAGGATATAATAAGTTTCTAGCTAGTATATTACCTCTAATCTAATATTCTAGCCGGAGGAGTATATAATTAAGTTCTATTAAGTTAGTATTAAGATAGAGATCTATCTAATCTTATAGCTATATATAGTAGGTATAGTTATAGATAATTAAGATTTACCTAGGTAACTTATAAGATCTTATTATATTTTAAGATTTTCTAATTATATACCTTTAACTCGTATAATAGCTTTACTTTCTTTATCTATACTAATAGAATTTAATCTTAATAAATAGTATATCCTCTAACTATACTTATATAAAAGTTATATATAATTAATATATCTTTAAAACCTCTATAGCTACTATTTAACTAGAGTAGATTCTTAAATATTAAAAACGACGTTACTAGTTCTAGTATTTAATACGATAGTATAAGGTAGTTTTACTAGTAATAGATTTCTACTTTCTTATTTATAGTAGTAGTAAAGTACTTAACTATATCTTTAAGCTTTAACCTATATTATTTAATATAAGCGTATTCCTATATATTATACTAGATTTTATTCTAGATATAGACTATTATTTAATAGAGTAGAAGAATTCTTAGGTAGAATCTAAGGAGTTATTCCCTTACATAGAATTAATATATAAATTCTAGAGCTAGTCTTATTAATATCTAAATAGGGAAGCTTTCTACGTAATTATACTAAAGTATTTACTAATATATCTATAAATTCTTTATAGAATATATATAATTAATAGCTATAGTAGTTTAATAGATTTAAGCTAAAGCTAGATTAAATAAAGTATTTACCTATTAAATCTATAGTACTAAGACGCTAATATATTCTATATAACTTATATTAAGATATTAGTCTAAACTACTATATAATAGTACCGAATATTATCGGTTCGCTTATAGATTACTTACGCTTAGTAGCTCTACCTTATACTAACTCTACTTATATATCTAATAAGATAAGATTAACTAGTTTTATCTAGATATTTATAAGGCCTACTTCCTTTATAAATATATACTAGTATAATTAGAAGGTTAATTATAATATAAGAGGTATATTAATATATTCTAGAGAAACGAATAGCTACGAAATCTATATATACTACTATAAGATATCTTATTCTAGCTCTAGAGTCTAGACCCTTCTTATATACTAAGTTTAGCTAATTAGTATTCTTATAATATAGTCTTTCTATTATAATTCTATAGCTTTCTTACCCTTTTTTAAGCCTATTTTTCTTTATATAAAGGTGACTTAGAGTCTATATATATTTTATTAATCTTCTACTTAGTAGTACTAATATAATTAGCTATAATAACTAGTACGCTTCGATAATCCTTTACTATTTTCTTCTTTTCTTATTTTAATTACTAAACTTATACTTTAAGCTCTTAATACTATAAGTTTAGTATTATAAGCTATTCTATATAGGTTTAAATAGCTTATTTATACTCTCTAATAAGTCTCTAGCTCTATTTCTAGTCTATAAGAAGATTACTATATCTTCTACTTAATTTCTAAAGCTTAATAGTTATCTTATTATATATCTTTTAAAGTACGATATATAAATCGATAATATTAATATTATTAGCCTAGAAATTCTTAAGGTCGATATTTAACTTAGTAATAGTATTCTAACTACTATAAAGAAGCTATTAAGATATTTCTATAATATTTAATATATAATAAAGCTTCGTATTAATAGTAGCGAATTCTTCGCTTCTAAGAGAAGAGGAAGGCTTATAGTAAACCTCTATAAACTCTTAATTCTAAATAAATAAGTACGGCCTTATAGATTAAAGTACTATATACCTATAATTACCTATCTAGCTATTTAGTTACTATTACTATTAATATAATTAAGTAGTTATTAGCTAATATATTATTTAATAATACTTTAAATATATTCCCTCTATAAAAGTACTAGGTATATTTAAGCTCTTTCGGTATAGCTAGGTAGTTTTATAGATAGAAGCGTATCTATATTTAAAAGCTACTAGGTACTACTTTATATAGCCTTTTATTAATCTATTAGAGTTATATTTTAGAATAACTAGTATATAATATTATTTTAGTTAAGTTAAAAATAGAATCTATATAATAATTTATAAGATAGCTTCTAAGAGAAGTTCTAGAGTCTAGTTTTAACTAATTCTATATTTATATTCTAATATTCTAGTTTATAAATAGGGGCTTATTAACTAGTATTCTCTTAGAAGTTACTCTACTTATTAGAACGTAGATACGTAGTTAGATTATTCGTCTTTAAAAGCTAAGTATAGAGCTAATACTATTATTTATAGTTCTAAAGAACTTTAAAAAGTTCTTTAGTATTTAAGATATCTATCTATCTTAAAGATAAACTAGATATAGTTAGAGTTATAATAAAGTTCTAGATTAGTATTTTTATAATCTTAGTTATAGTAGTCTATTACTACCTAAAAAGCTCGCTTTTAAACGATAGAGAGTTAAGCTATATAATAAGCTTTAGTAATATTTTATAATTTAGTTAAAATTAACTTAGGTAGCTACTTTAAGATTTTAATCTTACTACTTAGTTTCCTATAAACTATATACTAGAATTATATCTAGTAGTACTTCTAGAATAATAGTATATCTCTTAGAAAAACTACTATATTATATAAAATAAGATAGAACTTTTTAATATTTATATTTAATAGAATATATTAGGAGAAGATTTCTATAATTGTTATACTATTATTTTACTACTAGTATAAATAAGATTAAGTTAAAGATTAATAAATATCGCGGCTAGAATAAGAATATAGTTTTCTTTATTTATTAATAAGTATACTATAATTAACTAGTCTTTACTTTAATATAATCTTATCTACGAAGCTTTATAATATACTAGTTTACTAAACTAAAATAAGACTAGCTACTAGTACTAAGAATATTAAAAATCTTTAGTTATAATAAAGGCTATATCTTAGAAAAAGTAGTAGTTATATTTTTCTATAAAGAATATATTTATAAATTTCTAAAATTATACTATATAGTAATATATATAATAGTAGTTATACTATAAAGAATATATCTATAAATTTTTAGTACTATACCGTACGGTAACTTTATCTAATAGTAGATAAAACTATATTAATTAGACTACTTAATAGGTTATACGAATAATTTTATATATTTTATACTACTTATATCTTTCTAAGCGCTAGAAATCTTACGTTAAAATATAATATTCCGATATAATAGAATAAACCTTATATTAGTATATATATTATACTTAAAATAGAGCTTATTTACTATATTTAGCTACTATAGCGTTATACCTCTAATCCTTACTATATAATTATATAATTATATAATTATATAATTATACTTTATTATAACGTCCTACTAGTAGTATATCCCTACTTTTCTTATTTAGGATTAGAGTCTAGCTTTATAGTAAATTAATTCCTATATCTTTAATAAGAAGAGGTAAAATTTAATTTTAAGTATAGTAGCGATAGTAAATAGTATAATATAGAAGGCTTTATTAAACTAGATAGTTATAGTAAAATACTCGCTAAGTATCTATATATAGATAGTAATATCTATAGTTATAGAAAAGATACTAATTTCTATATTTCTTATATATATCTATTATTATTATAGAGAAGAACCTAGTTTACTACTTCTAAGTTATAGATAATATTCCTAAGATTATCTATATTTATTATAGACGATATATTTATATATAAAAGATAGGTAATACTATTTAAAAAGTTTTAATACTTATTACTAAAGTAACTATATATAGAACTAGTCTAAAGTAATAATAATAGTAGATTCGACGACTTCGTTATACTAAGGTCGTTAATATAGCTATAGAGGAACTAAAGAAAGAAAGTATATCTATAAAGATAGATTTAAAACTAGGCTCTAGTCTAATATATCGATTTTATTAACGAATAAAATCCTTAAAGCCTACTCTATTATTTTAGAGATTAGATAATAGAATATACCCTTATAGTAATTAATCTCGGCTTACTATATTACTATTAAAACTTTTAAATTATAGGTAATTTAAGTATTAAAGAAATTTATAAAATAGAATATAAGAACTATATAACTAGTATATAACTATATATATTCTTTAGTATTTCTAAGATATATTATACTAATATAATTATCTTTACTATATAGAAATTTAAGAAACTAGTAGTATATTAAAATAAGAACTATTTTACTATAAATATAGTATTTAATAATATTTAGAAAAGCTAGTTTAGGGCTACGTAGATTAGATAAGAATAGGTTTATTCTTATATTTCTAGTATTCTAATCCCTACGTTTAAGGCGCGGCGACTATATATTACTCTACTACTATTAAATAAGAATAATTCTATAGATATTAACTAGGAGTTTAGATAGATAAGTAACTTTTAGTTATAGATAACTAGAGTAAATACTATACGATATCTAATTAGTTCTTACTTTATTAGCTCTATTACTTTATTAATATTATCTATAGTAAGTAGTAATAAATCTACTTAAGATCGTATATTATTTTCTAAAGTAAATTATAATATTTCTATAGTATATTACTATAAAGTAATTATTAAGCCTTAAATATAAAGATTTTATATAACGAGTAATAGTACTAATATCTAAATATTATTATATAAGATACTTAGGAAAATAATCCTACTACTTAGAGCTATTAGGTTAGGTAGATATTACTAATCTATAGTAGAATATTAGTATTAATATAATTTAATAGGAAAGACTATACTACCTAACTAATAGCTAGCTATAATAAGTAAGATATCTAAGGGTTTACTAATATTTAACTCTAGAAATATTTTAATAATATAGAACTCTATAGCTCTAAATATTAAAGCGTCTACTCTTTTTATCTTTAATTAAGAGAAGACTATTACCCTAAAGCCTTACTTTATAGTAAACTAGATAGTAAGATAGTCTAAGCTACCTATATCTAAGATTCTAACTCTACTACTAAATAATAGATCTAAAGACTTTAATATAGAGAAGACTATAGTTTTTATATATATTAAAGATATTATATTAATATTAGTTAAGTAGTTTAGAAGACGAATTAGAAATATCTCCCTTTTAATAATATTTATAATAAATATATTCTAATTAAGATTCGATTTTTTATATATATATTATAAAGTATAGTATATTTCCTTCTCTTTATAGTACTTCTTATAAAGCCTATAACTATTATACTAATAGTTCTATTCTACTTAATCGCCTTCGCGTAATATATAAATCCTAGAACTAATTTTCTTTACTATACTAACTTCTTCGTATTTTAGAATTATTTCTAGCGGTTTATATTAGTATATATATTTATAATTATTAATATAATATATATTAAATTTCTAATAATACTTATTAATATTATATAAACCTACTACTATTACTTTTAAAAAGACTTTATTATCTACTAGCTCGTCTCTAAAAATATAGCTCTTTTAAATAATACTATTTACTAAACTTCTAAAAACTCTTTAGGTAAATATTATATAGAATAAAAGATAATCTAACTTATTCTTATAAGTAGTATCTTAAATTAAAAATATTCGAGTCTTTAGTAAATTTTTATAGTACTTATTAAGTATATACCTAGTATAAATATAAAATTAATCTAATTTATTCCTATTACTAGTCGTATTATAAGTAGGAGCTTAGTATTTTAATATAAGTAGTATATTTAATTAAGAAGTAGTATAAGAACTTTCTTATCTAAAAGCTTAATATATATACTATAATAAGTAATATCTTTTAATTACTATAATAAATACTAAGAAATAGTAGTATTTAATACTCGTATAACTTTATCTAGTATATATAATTTTATTATAACTATTTTCTTAATAAGTCTTATAAGATATCTATTAATTATATTCTTTCTATCTTTAATATAATCTTACTACTATTACTAAAAGTACTAATTAGATCTACCGTCTACCTAATTAACTTTAATACTAAGTATAATTCCTATTATCTATTTTATCTTTAATTTAAAAGGTCTACTATTAACTTAGAGATTATATTTCGAATTAGCTATAGTCTATTCTATAATATAATCTATAGGTACTAGTTATAGATCGCTATATAGATTAATAAGGCTAAACTAGTAGTTAAAAAAGATATTATAAAGGATCTAGTAATTATAATACTACTAGATAGTAATATTAGTTTAATCGTCTATATATTTATATTTATAGGACTAGAAATACTAGTAAAATAAAAGAATATACTTTCTAAGTATAGCTAATATCCTAGGTTATACTTCTATTAACGAAACTTAGTTTATAAACTATTTATTTATTACTTACTTAGAGTTATACTCGTATTATTATTATATTATTTTTCCTAAGAGATTTAGTAATAAATACTTTAGTACTATTTACTTTTAATATATAACGTCTAACTTTATATAAATCGCTTCTATATTATTAATTTATAAAATACCTTATAGGATACTATATAGCTAAGATAGCTTCTAAAGACTACTATATTTTAGATATAAATTATAACGTACTAATATTATACTTCTTCGAAATATTTAGAATACTAAAGACTATTCTATAGTCCTACTAATACTTACTTAATTATATACCTTATAGTAGCTTCGAGTTTAATAGTATATAATCCTTATAGGAAGAGTAAAGCCTAGCTTTCTTAACCCTTTTACTTTATTATTATAATAGACTACTTAACCTAATACTCTTACTATTAATTAATAAACCTTTTACTATTTCGTCTTTAGAATAGGTTCCTTTAGCTATAATAATAATTAAAATAATTAATACTATAGATATAGGTACGCTTCTTACTATATCTTCTATTCTATAAGATATTATCTAATAGATAGGAAGTACTAGTAGCTCTACCTTATAGGAGCTTAATTATATTATTAATAGGGAAGTAGAACTAAGCGAAGTCGTAAATAAAAAGCTTATTATATCTAGTATTAAACTAATTAATAGATTTTATAGTACTAAGGTAGAAAGTCTAGGTATTCTTCGACTACTAATATTAGATAATAACTAATATTATTTTTATCTTTAAAAAGATTAAGAATATATTATAAACGAGATTAAAATATTATTTAGAAGTATAAAGTTATATTACTATATTAGCCTCTAGTTATTAGGTTAAATAGAGAATTATATTTTTAATAATATCTTTACTACGAGTATAAAAAATTCGGAACGAGATTTTCGACCTATAGGATAAATAGGCGATATTATTATCCTTATTAATAATAAGAAGGTCTAATCTTATATTCTAGAGTTAATATTAGTTACCTAGATAGAGGTTTAGGGAGTACTTATATTTAAGAAGGAATAACTTTATATTAGGATTTTAATTAAGTCTACTTAGAGTATATCTCTATAGTCGCTCTATACCTTTAAATAGAATCTATAGCTATTAATTTTAAAAGTAAAAGAAAGAATAAATATCTATACGAAGATTTAGTCTTAGAATATTATTATTATACTTTAGAATAAATAAATATTTTTAAGATTAATAAAGAAGTCTATCCTTTACTAAAAGATTTATTAATAGTTCTACTATAATATCGAGTATATATATCTTCTACTAAACTAGCTCTTATTAAATCTAATAATAATTATTAGTTCCTAAGTTAAGAACCCTATCTTAGATATAGTCTAAGATAGTCTCGAAGTATCTATAATTACTAGGCCGAATATTATTTATAATATTATCGATTAGGAATAAAAGATTATTATTAATATTCTATAATAAATAGCTAGATTAGGTATAAGTATTTTTTTTTTTAAATAGACTTTATAAGGCTTATACTATACTTATTTAATAATACTTTATAAAGTATTATCTTATTATATATATTAGTATAATAGTTATATAGTAATAAATACTAGTTTTATTATTTCTAAACTAGAGAGTTATTTAGTAATAAACTATACTCTAAGTACGGCTTTATTAAATATCTTATTTCTAATAGCTCTTCTAAGATAGGAGATAGTTAGTTAAAGGTAAATAGTATATTATTAAATAACTTAAGTCTTTCTACTAGTTTAGAGATTAAGCTATAATATAAACCTATACTTAAATAATATCTATTCTTAACGTAGTAGTTATAAATTTTTATAAAAACCCTAGATACTAAGTCTTACTTACCTTACTTTAAGAATACTAGAAATTATAATATTTTTTTAGTATTACTATTTAAATTCTACTTAAGGTATTTTAAGTAAATAAGAGGTTTTAGATTCTAACTTTTCTAATAATAGTACGATCGAGTATTATTATATAGGGTATACTCTATTATTCGACTTCGATAATTAAAGAAGTACTTTAAAATCTTTACTTCTATAATTTACTAGAAAAAGTAATATTAGGCCTTATTTACTATAGATAACTAACTTACTTTAAACTAGAAAATTTATTTAACTAAATATATATCCTATAAATATCTAAATTAAATAAAGTAGTATTATCTAATATTAATTTTATCTAAATATAGATAGTTCTAATTATAGACTTCTATATTTATTTTACTCGAATCTAGTTTTAGTTCTAATTATATATTAATATAAAGTAAGTATATATTTACTATTAATATTATCTAACTATAAAGCGTTATTATTATAACTAATAGCTTAATCTCTAATTAAAAAGAAAAAACTACGTATTCTTTAAATTCGATAGGCTTTAAACGCTAATAAAGTATATTTTCTATCTAAATATATAATATCTAAGTCTTTTTATACTTCTTAGAAATAAAGAAAAATTAGTAATACTCTAAGTACTATTTAGCTTAAAAAGATCTTAGAAATTTATAAATAAGTAAGGTCTAGGAGAGATATATCTATATATTAATCTAACTAGTACCTTTAATAACTATCTAATATTTCTTACTAAAGAAGATATATCTTACGGTCTTACTAGATAAGAGGTAGAAAACTATAAATATTATAAGGTAATTAAATACTCGCTCTAATACCTATACTTATAGTAGTTAAATAATATCTATATATACCTACTATTTTTATTTATAGAAGTTTTTTACTTTTTCTCTATAAATCTAGACGGGCTTTATTAAACTATATACTACTTAGCTTTATAACTAAAAAGAGAGTATTTATCTACTCTACTAAGAAGTATACTATCCGGTGTTATTATAATAGTAGAGAATATAATATTTAATAATATCTAAACTTTCCTATAAATATTATAGAAGAAGATAAGTAAGGATATATATAAATAATTCTTAACTATTAATATAATTAATCTTCCTTCTTATAAATTTATCTTAAATTAGTTATAGTATAGGTCTATAAAGGAGTATATTATAATAAGATTAGACGATCTATAAAAGAAAAGAGAAAAAACTTAAATACTATTCTTTATTATCTATCTTACTACCTTTCTCTAGAGTATAAGTAGGTATTTTTCTTAATCCTCTAGTATACCGTTTAATATTATATAAGTATTAAGAGTATATAATCTAGTTATACTAGCTTTATAAGAGTATTTATCTAATTTTTTATAGTATATTAACTCGTCTAATTAGCTAATTAAATTTATAGCTCTAATAATAATATTAATCCTATTTCTAAATAACTATCTACCGGGAGTATATAGTATATATTAATATTTTAATATATATATCTATACTAACTTTAGAAAAGAATTTATACTATAGATAATCTTTAATATCTTATATAAGGATTTTCTCGTTACTAACTATCGGGTAATAGTATTTAAGAAATTGGAGAATTTTATACTATAAAGCGGCTTTATTTCCTTAGTATAAGATAGCTTTAGCTACTATTTTAAGTAGTTAACTACTAATAACCCGTTATCGGTAGTTAAGATTTATAGGAATATATTTACTAACTTTATAGGAAGATAGTTCTACTTTTAAAGTAGTAATACTTATCTTTATTATTTACGTAGACGTCTATAGTATAGCTTACTATATAGGTATTATCTTTATAAAAACTATATTATTTTATTTAAAAGATATAGTAAAGAGAACCCTTAGATATTTAATATTTATTATTATTTCCTCTATAGTAAAGTAGTACTAAAGGGTATTATTATAAGAACCTATCTTTTAACTATAGATATAGGCGTTTTATATATTAATAAAAAAGATATATAAGATATTATATCCTTAGTTATAATAAAATTAATCTAGAATAGATTAGATTAAGTTCTACTTTAAAGATATATTATAGTTAGGTTCGATATTAGTATAGATAAGTTTAGAAGGTATTATATATATATAAGTTATATTAACTTTTATAAAATATAATTATAGCTATTAAATATTTTATTCTAGGACGACTACTCGATAAATTAATTAAGATATTTATAGAAATAATAGACTATATATTTAAGTATTACTTTTTCTCTTTTCTTTCTTTTATCTCTCGAGTAGTCGAGTATATACTATTCTATCTTACTAATAGCCTATACTCCGCTAGTAATATAAATAAAATACTTAAGACTTAAAGTAAAAATAAAAGTATTCTTAATTACTTATATATAATATTAATAGATATAAAGATTAGACTACCTATTACTATAATTAGTAAGTATTTATCGTATTAGTTTTTTACTAATTATAATAGAATTAGTAAATAGAATAGTAAAGAAGATAGCTCTCTAATACTTTCTATATAATTTTTTCTAACTCTTTCTTAAAGTACGTAGTTATAAAGCTATAAGATAGATATAGTAATATCCCTCTTTAGAAAATATAATATACTCTTAACTTAAAAGTAAGTAGTATATTAATATATAACTAGTACTAGATTTATCTTTATCGTACTAAAGTACTTCTATCTATCTCGTTTTCTTTTTACTACTAATAATATCTAGGTTCTTCCCCTTAAGATATATTAGGAGAGTTAGTATATTTTAAGATATTAGAACTTTTAAGAATAATCCCGTAATTTAGGTACTCTTAAAGATTATAGTAATATTTCTACTTATAAAGAAACTAGATTTTATTATCTTATTAGATATAGGTAAGCTAGAACGATAGAATTATAATATAACTACTAAGAACTATTATAATATTTAGAAAAATAGAATATTCTAGTACGGCTACTACCTTCTTCTTAAGAGAATATAAGAGAAACTAATAAGATATATATATAAAACGGTTAGATAACTAGTATAGATATTCTATAAGGTTTACTAATTAAACGTTCGATTTAAGACTACTAAGCTAAGACTAGACGATATAGAAAGTATATTAAACCTTATATTAAAAGTTTAAAGTAATCTAAAGTTATCTATAGATATTAATAATATAGTATATTATTTAATTACTTTCTTATTCTATTTTAAATTAGACTCTACTCTAGAGAAATAGGATAGGAAGTATATAGCTATAGAATATATTTCTTACTCGATCTAATAATATAAAGCTAACTATAAAGCTCTATTTTCTAGTCTTTTAAATATCGTAGCTAGATTTTTTATAAATAGTTAGTTAGCTATAAAAATAATTAATAGTACGTCTTATTTTAGTAATAATAGAAATTTTCGAATAAAAGTTAAGGTAGAGATAAGTAGCTTATTTATAATATCCCTACTTTAAGATAGAAATAGAGCTTATAATATTAATAGCTTTCTATTTATAGTAAAGAGTCTAGTAGCTATATAGAGACTTAATACTCCTTTTAGAAGAGAAGATTATAAAAAGTAGAAGCGACCTTATAAAGGCTTATTTTAGCTAAGGAAATAGCGTCGATTCTAGAACTAAAGTATAATTATAAAGCTCCTATAAATAGAATATAATTTTTCTAATTTTTAAGTTCTACCCTACGAAGTTATATTTATTCTAATTATAATATTAATAATAGTCTTAGTCTATAGTAAGTAGAAATTATTATATTTTAGTTTTCTTAATAATATATAAAGCTTATCTAACTATTCTATATAACCTCTAGGCTAAGATAAAGGAGCTAAAGATCTTTTAAAAGTTTAATATAAGGCCTTAATAGACTTAATATATATAGGAATTACCCTTTCTACTACTACCTTTATATTCCCTCTATCGGTTCGGCCGTTTACTAACCCTTTTTAGATTATTAGAATATAAAAGTATATTATAGTTAAAGTATTTTAAATAGCTTTCTAGCCCTATATATATATTTCTCTTCTCTAATTATAGAACTACCTAGAAATGGGTATTCTATTTAAAGAAAATACCCTCCTAATTATAGTCCTAGTAATACTCTTATTCGACCTTTATTATATATAAGAGTATTCTATTACTATTAATATTCTATTTATTTACCTAGAACTATATATTCTCTTTTATTATTACTACTTTTAAGCTTTTAGCTAGCCTTCGCTTATAATATAATAAATTCCTTAATTTTAATAGAAGGTAATATTTAGCTTATTATTACTATAGTTCGAATTAAGATTATAATTTCGGTTATTATTACTAATACTAGTTTAAGCTTTAAGATTTTAATATCTATTTTCTAAAATAAATTACGAACTCTATCTTATAATATATAACCTCTTTATTCTATAGTAATTATCTTAGAACTTCCTAATAGTACTCGTAATATAAGTACTAGATTCTTTCTAAGCTAGTTAACTTTATTAAATATAAGCCTTTCTAATAATAATACTTACTCTTTAGATAGTATTTTTTTCCCTATACTTCTAGTACCTCTTACTATCTCTTTCTTTATTTAAATTAAATAGTTTAATATAATCTAGTATTTTATATTAACGTCTAATTATATTATAGTAAGTTATTATAGTAAATTACTATAAGAAAAAGAAGTAAGAACTATAGTTAATTATAAAAGCTCTATATAAGAGTAGCTTATATAGAATAAGGTATAGTAGCTAAAAGTAATTATATAACTTAATCTAGTATATAAGCTAGTCTAATAAATTATTATTTTAAGGTCCCTTCTAATAAGTCTATTATAGAGATAAATATAAAAAGTCTAACCTCCCCCCCTATATAATATTATATAGGAAGGGTAGGATTATTCTATACTAGCCGGAATTAAAAATAGCTTTAATTATAAGTATTAATAGGGGTAGTAGTATTATATAGATTTACGTATAATAGTAGATATAAGATTTATAATAACTTCTAAGTATTTTAGTTAGGCTCTAAGGCTTAACTTCGAGTATATTCTTATTTATAATAAGGTAGAATAATATTAATTACCTTATAATTGCTAAAGATAAACTAGTTATATATTCGGATAAGATTAATAATAATCTATTTAAGAATAATAACTCGAAGATTACCTTATATCTATAATATAAAGTATTTTAACTAAAGTACTTTTATTTATATCTTTAATTAAAGTTATTACCTTAGGTCTAAAAGAGACTACTTAGTATTAATAAATAGAATTTATTTTTAGTATACTATATATCGCGTTTTAGTTTAGGTCTCGTTCTATTTTTAACCTAGAATCTCTATATTAAAAAAGTAGTAGTAACGGAATATCTAGAATAACTATTCTTTACCCTTCTAGGGCTTTATAGCTCTAGCGGCTAGTATCTTCTTAGTATTTTAAGTTATATAGGGCTTAGCTTAATAACGATTCGAGTTCTATATCTATTATACGGCTTTTTTACTTTTTTTTATACTTAATATTTTAATCTAACGTTTAACTCTATATATATATTTAAAATAGTAATAAAATATATAACTTACTTTACTAGTATTTATAGAAAATAGTATATTATAAATAGATTCCTATAATATATTCTACCTATCTATCTATTAATTATCGCCTTATATAGATATTCCTTTCCTTTAGTTCTTTTAAAATACTAGTTATAATAAGTATATAAATTATACTTTACTCTTATAGTATTATACTCTTTAAAGATAATATTCTAATTCTTTTAGTAAATAATATAAGACTATCTAGAATCTCTAAGAGTCTTTAAAAAAGTAGGAATTACTATATAAGTATATCCTTTTAACTAGCTCTAGTTAATCTATACTTTAATAATTACGTCTAGTAGTTTTTTTATTACTTTACTACTATTTTCTAATAACTAGCTACGTTAATTATTATCGAGTAATTTAATAAATATATCTATTTAAAATTCCTCCTCTTAAATAAGTACTATAAGATTTTCTATTTTATAGTAGAGAGGCCGGCGATAGTATATCTCTTAAAGGAGATAAATTTAATTATTACTATTTAATATTCGAAAAGCTTCTTATTAATAAGTAGAATTAATATACTTCTTCCTCTTCTTCTTTTCTAAATAGTAACTAAGATCGTTTATTTTATAGATCTTAATAAATATCTTATAAAGGTCGCTAGTACTCTAGTCGATTTAAGAAATAAGTATTACTTTTAGATAAAGTACCTTAATATAGAAGGCCTAATATTCTTTATTCTTAAGATATAGTTTACTATAGTAATTAAGGTCTACTTTAAGGAATTCTTATATAAGCTATAACTTAGAGGATTCTATATTTAGGTTTAGTTATACTTAGCTTATAAAAAATTACTATAATATACTAGTAGAGATAGTTTAAGTATCTCTTCTAAACTAAAGATATAGAACTAGTTTATATATTAAACTAGTTTTCGTCTATTTATAAAAGTAGATTTAATCTATTTATAAAGCTCCGTCTATTTATAAAAGTTAGATAAGTTTTATTTTAAATATTCTATTTATAATAATCTAATATTAGTATATCTACTTTTATAACTAATAAAGATTATAAAAGTATAGATAATATACTATTTTCGTATAGAATATTATTAGCTTATTATACTATAGATAATATAGATATAGCTATTACTACTCTTACTTCTCTTTAAATAGAGTAACGAAATAGTTTACTAATATCTAAGCCGAGTATAGAGCCTAATAATACTAGAAATAAAGCTAATTAGGAAAGAGAGGCTATATAAAGTAAAGATAATAACGAATAGTCCTAAGGTATAGAAGAGAGTAGATAAGCTATAAAGTAGAAGAAGAAAATAGAAAATAGTACCCCTAATACTATAACTATAAAGAATAATAAAAAAGATAAGTAGTTATAAGAAGGGTAAGGTAATATTTCTAATATATTAGAAGGGGGTAGTCTTACGTAGATAGAAGAATAAGAATAAGAGATTATAAGAATACTTTAGATAGATAAGAAATTTCTTTTTAAAGTTCTTAGATTAAAAGATTTTATAAAGTTTAATAAAGTACTATTAGTATATTAGAGGCTTTTACTTTTACTCTACCTAGATAATTATAATTACCCTTAAGCGAAGGAAGCTATAAAGAGTAAGTCTTAAAGTATACTAAAGAAAACTTATATTAAGATATCTCTTTAGAACTAAATAATATTAGGGTTATACTAGATCTTAAAGAAGTTATTTCTAATTTAAGTAGTTTTTTATATCCTAATAGTAATCTAATAGATATAGACGATAATAATATTAAAGAAGATAGTAAAGACTATAAAGATAGCGAATTAGAGAATAAAAATAATAAAGCTAAATTTACGTTAGATAGAGATAGTAATAAAGTTAATATAAATAATAATAAAATTAATAATATTATAAAGTCGGGCGTATTTAGTACTACGGAAGTTAAAGGGTCTAATATTAAAGATAATAAGGCTAAATTAGGCGTATCTAGTATTACGAAAGCTAAGAAGTCTAATATTAAAGATAATAAGGCTAAACTAGGCGTACTTAATACTATAGAAGCTAAGGGGTCTAATATTAAAGATAGTAAAGCTAAACTAGAGGTAACTAGTACTATAGAAGATAAAAGATCGAAGTTAATAACTAATTAGTCTTAAACTACTAGACTTACTATAATAGGGTATTAAATAATAAGGTATATACTATATAATAGAAGCTATAAAGCTATAGTTAAGATAAAACTAGAAAACCCTATATTTATAATCTAATCGGTATCGGAGTATAAAATATTTAAATTTAAGAGCTATATTAGTTAATCTAATATATTAAAACTAAGGTCGTCTAGAATAAGAAGAGAGTAGATCTTTAAGAATTAAAGCTTATTTCTTAGTCTCCGAAATATAGCTATATCTAAGTATAAAACTTATAATCTAAACTTAAAGATAGAATATAAAAGAGACCCTAAGTTATAGTATTTTATAGAATAGAATAGTTTAGATCTATAGCTATTAATTATATCTAAACTACAACGGGTAATAGAATAAAAGAGTATTAATATTATAATTATAAAAATCTATCGCGATAATAATAAGAAGATACTAATAGATAAAATACTAGAGACCGTTTTTATAAAGTAAGAATAATTTAAAGCTCTAATAGATAGTTTATTATTAATTAGTTCTAAGAAATCTATATATACCGCCCGTAAAGATAACTCTCTAAAAAAAATACTCGAGAGATTAGACTCTTTTAATAAGAAGTTTAAATAGATTTAGAAAGAGTTAAAAATAATAAATACTCTTTTAGTAAAGCTATATAAAGAGATTTTTCTAGGGGGTACCTAGATAAATTAGTAGGTTCTACTTTTAATTTACTACTAGAGTACTTAATTAGCTAGTTATAATTATAGTTCCTTTTAGATAAATCTATTAATATTAAATTAATATATATAAAAAATAACTAATATTATATAATTTTTATTCTAGATAAGAGGCTTCTAAGCTAGTTTCGCTTTAAGATTATAAGTATTTAATACTAACTTTCGTTATTTATTACTTATAACGTTAGACTATTACTAATATTTCTAGATAAAATCTAGGCCCTCTTTAGAAGGGGCTCTACTCGTCGTTAATAGAGAACGTAATATTAACTCTATATAGGCTATATACCTATATAGTTTATAATAAAGTTTCTTATATATATAAAATACGTTCTAGTATTAAATCTATTACTAGTAAGTATATTATAGTAGAATCTATAAGCTTCTTATCTAGGATTTATCTTATATATATCTATAGTTAGAATTAAATATAGTTATATTTATTAAGACCTAGAGAGTATTTAATTTTTAGAAGTAATTTACTTAAGATAAGCTTCTAATTCTCTAACTCTCTAATATTATTTAAATAGAATAGTATTACTTATATTAGCTTAGTATAAGCTATTAGAAAGTAGTATAAGCTATTAAAAAATAGTATAAGCTATTAGAAAGTAGTATAAGCTATTAAAAGATAAGCTATTAGAAAGTAGTACGAGTATAAATACGTAGTATAATAAGAATAAGTAGCGTAGTTAAATTACTAAAATAGTACTCTTTAGTATAATATTTAAAGAAGTAGTAGAAAATACTATCTAAATATATATACTTAAGTTTAAGCTTATCTAATTAATATCTTTCTTATAAAGATATATTAGTATAGAACTTATACCTTTATATACTACGTTCTATTATATCTTTATCTATTAGGTAGACGGTACGACGAGTATCTTAAACTAGTAATATAAATCTTTATAGTAATAATCTTATATTAGCTTATATATAAAATACTCGAAAAATCTTATAAAGTATTAATATAGATAAGGGTCTTTAGTATCTACTCTAGTATAGGGCCGATATACGTAGTTTATAAGATAATAAATAAAAGATATAAAAGTAGTCTATTTTAATAAATATCTATTCTTAGCTAAAGCCTTTATTATTATAATATCCTAGAATAGTATTTTTAGTTAGTATTTAAGATTTTAGAGATATATATCTAAATTAGTATAATCTCGTATAGTACTTTATATCTAATTCTATAAGCTATCTACTCTAGATATTATAAATAGTTAGTTATATATAATATACGTAATATATAAGCCTTATCTATTACTAGAATCTTACTACTTTCTTTCTTTTTACTAATAAATCTTTTCTTTTAGATAATTTTATCTAACCTAGGGATACTAATATATACTAAACTACTCTTATTAATCTTAATCTCCTTATTAGTTCTAGATATAATATATACTAATATAGTAAGAATCCTACTATATTTATTATTACTTAGAGTATTATTTATTAGGTTCTATATCTTAAACGTACGTATTATATCTATAGTAAGATAAGAATCTTACTTTTTAATACTTTAGCTTTCTCTTATCTATACTTTCTAATTATTATATAAAACGTACTCTCTAGAAGTAAGATTTAGTATTTTTATAAATATAATAATAGTATAGCTATTCTAAGTCCGCTTATAATTATAATAATAGTTTTATAGTTAGTAATTAAAATAATCTTTCTATATAGACTACTAAAAAGAGCTAGATAAAACGAATTTCCGTAGCTTATAGTATACTCGAGTAGTTTTTATATAAAGTCTACGTATAGCTTAATATATAAGACTAGCTCGATTTACTTCTTTTCTAACTATATTACTATAGTAAATAGATAAACTTAGAGAAAAGACTAGAAGCTTATTACGGGAATCTATAGGTATATATACTAATTAGATTTAATATATAATAATCGACTAGAAGATAAAAATAAGTTAACTTATACTATACTATACGAGGTAGAGATATATATCTAGAAATAACTACCTCTATTTTAATATACGAGAATACCTAGATAAAGTATAGTAAAGTAGTAGAATATTCCTAATAATATATATATATAAACTTAAGGAAATAGAAGCTATAGTAGTAGGTATCGCTATATTAAATAAATAGATAGAATTCTAAGTATAAAGTATATATAGAGAAATACCTTATAGAAAGATTTATAAAGAAGTAGATATAAAAGGATAAGTATAATAGATAAAATAAATATCGTCTAGGTATTATTAGTAATAGTTAGTCTAGATAGTCTCGACTTATAATTAAAGTCTAAATATTCTCTACTATATATAGAGGAAATAGCTTCCTACTAGCTATTACTATAGAAATATAAATTATAAGAAGAAAAATTACTATAATTATAGCCAATTAATAGACTAATTAGTATACTATTAGAGAGAGCCTAAGAGTATTTATAAAGAAGCCTAGATATAGTCTACTAATAAGTAGAATAGTATTAATTAGGGCTAGATTAGTAGCTTTAATTTCGACGATTTAGACGTTAGTTACTTAAAAGATAATATAGAATAAATTAGCTATATAATAGATAATTTAATAAATAATATTAAAAGGGCTCTATAAATTTATATAGCGATAGCGTTCTACTATATAGGGGTAAAGGAGGTATTAGGTTAATTAAAAAGAAATACTTTTATTTAGTACCTAGAAAGGTATATTTAATAATTAAATATTTCTAAGAATAAATACTATATATAAGTAGAGAAGAAGTAGAGTAAGTATATAACTAACTATAATTATATATAACTAAGTTATCTCTATAGTAGGTATAGATCTATATAAGTTTAACTACGTAAAATAGATATATATAATCGTTTACTAAGAATAGAAAGAATTAAAACTACCTAACTAATAAGAATAGAAACTTTAGCTAAGCCTTATAAATAGTAATAATATAAATATTTATAACTTATATAAGTAAGAATTAAGTCGAGATATAAGTATATATTATTAGACTAATAAGATACTCTTTTTACTATAGAAGCTATAATAATAAGTACTAAAATAGTTAGATAATAGAATTAGATACTATACGTATTAATATACCTTTACTAATTTAGTTATAAATATAACGAAATTTATCTTAATTAGAAAGTTAGTAGTAATAGGTAACTAATAAGTAAGATTCTCTAGACTAATAGTTCCGTCTTCTTTAATATAGCCTTATATTAGTATTATTATAATAAAGCTAAGATCTTTAATATATTAGTTTAATAGATATTATATTAAGTATTAAATATAATCTACTTAAATAACTACTTCTATTAGTAGTTATTATTAGTAAAAGTCCTAATACGGACTTATTTTTATATCTCTATAGGAATAAAGAAGAATATTAGAGTAATTAAGTAAACTATATAATTCTTTAAATTCTAGCTAGGTAATACTATAAAGTACCTACTATAATTAGTAATATTATAATACTTTTTTATATATTATCTTATCTATTTAA
Source organism: Darksidea phi (assembly GCA_030770425.1). Classification (NCBI taxonomy): domain Eukaryota; kingdom Fungi; phylum Ascomycota; class Dothideomycetes; order Pleosporales; family Lentitheciaceae; genus Darksidea; species Darksidea phi. Next base: position 10,625 of record JASJFT010000264.1, on the reverse strand, counting down.
TTATAGTAGCTAGTCTAATCTTATTAAGAATAGGACTTTTAAGAATATTAAAAAGAGGTATTACTATATATTTAAAGATAATATAGAGATAACTTTTAAAGTCGAAAACTTTAAGAACTTAGATAATATTATCTTTTTTAATATACTAAATTATACGAAGCTTCGCTCTAGTATTAGAGTTAGAGAGTAATTTTACTAGAATAAGGTTTCTAAGCCCCTCTTTTTCTAAGCTAGTCTAGAGTTTCTTCTATTCTACTATAATAAGTAATTCTTTCTTACTAACTTATAGCTTATATTCCTTCTTATAATATTCCTAAGGAGAATCCTCTTTTATACTATTATCTTCCTATAGTTAAAGGTATACTTTATTAGCTTTAATAAGAGTTAATAATTAAAGACTAGTAATAGAACTACTCTTAGTAGATTTAATAAGTTTTATATATCTTATAATATTTTTAAAATTAAACTATATTTTATAATTTTTAGATAAAGTTATTATTCTAATTTATAGTAGATATAGTAGAATAACTATATCTTTTAAGCTATACGAAGGATAAATTTATATATATCTAGAATAGGACCCTAATTTAGTAATAATTTTAATTTTTTAAATAATATAATTTAAAAGTAAGTTTATTCCTAGAGTAATTATTCCTTCTCTTCCTTCCTATAAAAAAGAAATATAATACTACTATTATATTATTAGGTATTTAAGCGCGAGTTAGTAGAAAAGTAGACTCTTTAGTATTAAGATATAGCTAATATTATAATTAAAGTACTCTATTTCTCTTATAAAGAGTTACGCGTACTAGACTAAGAAAATATTAAGAAATTAAGAAATATATTTAGTAGAATCTATAATTCTTTACTACTTTTATACTATATTTTTATAGAAATTAATCGTAATTAGCTTAATAAAGCTTTAGTATTATTAGGGGTTTCTTAAGAAGTACTATTTAAAGACCTACTTAATAATAATTATCTAAAGTTAGATTTTCTAATAAATTTCTATCTTAAATATCTTTAAGAAAGGTACTATATTTTAGCTACTCTAGATTTTCTTTCTAAAAAGTATTAGGTAGTAGATTTATATATAGATAAGCGATATTATATAATATTTTAAACGCGTTTTCTTATTATAAAAGACCTTAATAAATATCTTAGATAAATATTAATCGAAGAATACTTAGCCTAGAAAAAACCTAATAATAGTAAGCTATATTCTAAAATCTACTTATACTTAGGGTATAAAGGGGAGAGTAATAAATACTTTAAGTAATAATAATAGGTCTAGCTAACCCCTAGGCGAAAGAAAAACCTAAGTAGAATAATAAAAAAAAAGTAAGACTACCTACTTATCTTCGATATTTAATTAGATATTCCTAGACTAAGTAGAGGGATAAGTTTAAGTATACTATATAAGATCTTCGCCTTAAAATATAATAACGTAAGGATTCCTCTTACTACTATCTTTAGATATTACTAAATACTAAGATAGGTAATACTTAATTATCTTTACTATATTAAATATATTTAGAATTATATTCTATATAGAGATAAAAAGGTAATATAAAAAGTTAACTAAGATATTATTAAGACTATAAAGCTTAAAGCTCCTAGGGCTTCTACTATAAATAAAGTAGTCTTATATAACTAAATAATTAGTAAAGAAATCTTTAGTATATTTAGTAAATATAAGTATAAGAGTATATAGAGAAAATTACTTTCTATTTCTTCTAGTCGTTTAATTCCCTCTCTATCTAGCTTTTTCTAGAATATTATATACTTTATAGAACCTATTAATTACTTAGAAATACTTATAATACTATACGGCGAGTATAAAATCCTATTATCCACTTTATAAAGGGTATTTAACGACGTTAACTAGAATAAAGAATATTATATTATTTAAGAATCTAAGTCTATATTAGTTTTTATATTAGAAAGTAAATTTAACTAGCTCTAATTAAATTATTAGTAAATTTAACTTAATACCTTTTAGAATTAGACTAAAATATCTATAGTATTAAAATCTAAAAAGAATTATCTAGCGTACTAGTATAAATACGAAACTATTACTATCTATTATAACTTTACTACCCTTACTTACTAGTTAGAATTTAACTCTAATAAAATTTAGGTATTAATATAGTAGTCGGCTACTAGTTAATACTATAAAGAGATAAATACTTTTAATATAGATAAGTATTCGAGTAGCTCCTTAAGACGATATAGTAAATTATAAAAAAACTATTATAAAGAGATATAATTATTACTATTTATAAATAATTTATTCTAGAATAAGGATATAATCTTAGTACTAAATAAGAATATAACCTTTATAGATATAACTTCTTTTTTAATTATAAAGTTAATATACTTTACTTTTTTTAGTAAGCCTATAGCTAGTAGTAATAGCTATAGATAATACTAAAATTACTAATATAAATTAATTAGATCTAATAATAAACCTAAGGTAAAAGTAGTACGTTAAGAAGAAGTATATTAAAAAGAAGTATATTAGAAAGAAGTATATTAGAAAGAAGTATATTAAGAAAAAGTATATTAGAAAGAAGTATATTAGGAAGAAGTATATTAAGAAGAAGTATATTAAGAAGAAGTATATTAAGATATAATACGTCGTTAGAAAGTAGTACGTCGTTAAGAAGTAGTACGTTAAGAAGAAATATATTAAGAAGAAGTATATTAAGAAGTAATACGTTAAGAACGTTAAGTAGTAGAATATTAAGAAGAAGTACGTTAGGAAGTAGTACGTTAAGAAGAAGAAATACGTTATTAAGAAGTAATACTTTATTAAGAAGTAATACTTCGTTAAGAAGTAGTATATTAAGAAGAGGTACGTTAAGAAGTATATTAAGATATAGTATATTATTAGAAAGTAATACGTTATTAAGAAGTAGTATATTAAGAAGAAGTACGTTAGGAAGTAGTATATTAAGAAAAAGTATATTAGAAAGTAGTATGTTAAGAATATTAAGTAGTAGAATATTAAGAAGAAGTACGTCGGGAAGTAATACGTTAAGAAGAAGTATATTAGGAAGTAGTATATTAAGAAAAAGTACGTTAAGAAGAAGTATATCGAGAAGTAGTATATTAAGAATATTAAGTAGTAGAATATTAAGAAGAAGTATATTAAGAAGAAGTATATTAGAAAGTAGTACGTTAAGAAGAAGTATATTAAGAAGTAATACGTTATTAAGAAGTACGTTAGGAAGTAGTATATTAAGAAGAAGTATATTAAGAAGAAGTATATTAAGAAGAAGTATATTAAGAAGAAGTATATTAAGTAGTAGAATATTAAAAAGAAGTATATTAGGAAGTAGTATATTAAGAAGAAGTACGTCGTTAAGAAGTAGTATAAGAAGTAGTAGAAGAATTAATACGTTAAGACGCGATATACTATATAATAGAGGGAGGAATACTTTAAGTATAAGAAGCTATATATTAGGAAGAAGCTCTAGAGTATTTTTCTTCCGATAGTAGTAGAATTAATAAATAAAGAGCTAAGGTTCCTAAGACTAGTATAGATATTATAGAATAAAAGAGAAAGTTTTAGAAATCTATATAATAATAGTATAAAGAATAAAGTTAATCTAGAGAACGAAGATATAGAAGAGAAGAGAACGAAAATAATAAGTAGTATCGAAGAAAGAGTTATATTATAGAATAATATATTAATACTAACTATTTATATTTTAAAAGTATAGTTTTACTATTTAAGGATACCTCTATATATACTAAGGAAACCGGAAAACTAATAAATAAAGTCCTAATAACTAGGACTTAAGAGGGAGGCTAAGAAATTAAAATAGTTCGAATTAACTTTATACTAGATTAAGATTAGGAATAAAAAATTATTAAAAGTATTCTTATTAACCCCTCTAAACTAGAAGAGATAGAGTAGAAGATAGTATATTATATAAAAAAGTAGATATAACTCTTCGATATAAATAATCGGATATTATAGTCTAATATATATTTTATAGACGTTACTTTTAATAGAATATATACTATATACTTAAAGCTAATATAGTAGTAGGAGAACTAAATTAATATAGCTAGTTTAATAAAGATATTAGTCTTTAACTCCTATAAGATAGAAAAGACCTTTAGAAAACTATAATAAATTAAACTTATTTTACTTTTATACCTTTTTTATACGTACGTATAACTATCTAGTTATTAACTTAATTAAATCCTATAATTCTATCTCGAATAGAATATAGGCTATTTAATACTACTACTTATTAATAAAATTAAATCGAATCTACTTAGTAATTAGTCTTTACTATTTAGGATATCTTTACTTCTTTTAGAAGCTATTTACGAAATTAAGATATATATATAGATATAATAAAGCGTATATATAGAATATTTTAATATACTTTTAATATAACTTTAATATACTTCTATTATTCTCTTCTTTAAGCCGCTTAAACTCTCCTCTTTAATATTAACGTTCTAATTTAACGAATATCTTATTCTATTATTCCTTAATCTTCCTATTTAGTCTTATATTCTCCTCTTATAGTACGACGATTCTAGTATATACTATAATTAGAACTATATCTATTTTATATAGCTCTAAATATAGTAAATCTAAATCCCCTCCTCTAGGAGCTTAGGCTACTACTCGGCGTAATATTACGTTGGCTTCTAGGCTAGTTATATTTTTCGTAATTCTAATTACCTTATTATATTTTAATATTTCGATATCTTACGTAATAGTATAGGTAGTAACTATAGGATAATAATAGCTCCTAATTTACTAATAATATATATAGATAGTTAAACGCGCCGATAATACCGAATCTCTTACCCTCCCTAGCTAGGTATCCCTATCGTCCTTTATCCTATCTATTCCTATCGATTCCTCCGTATTTAATATAAGCCCCTACGCTATCGTTCGTATCGTATCTACTATAGATACCAGCTCTATCTTCTATATTAGATATTCGCTCCCTCGATAGCCTCTTAAGAAGGCCGATTCCTTCTTCCTTAATAGTCTTCCCTATATAAGCTTTTCCTTTAGCCTATATAGACGGTATAGCTACCTCTAAATAAAACGTCTATCCTTATTATATAGGGCCTCGGATAGGAATATAATATAGGTAACTACTAATAGCTATACGAGAATCCTATCGCCGCTCGTTCCCTCGAATATATCTAATATATAATTGGTTTTATACTAACGGTTATTATAATCGAGGAGTCCTATTAATAGTACCTCCCTCCTATAGTACCGGGGATACTCCGCCGCGATATTCGAAACGTTTAGAGCGCTATACTCGAATAGACTATTATACTCTAGTACCTCCTACTAAAGGACTAGGCGAACGATTATTAGTAAAGATATCTAGTTGGTAGATATTAATATAAGGAAGCTGGCTAAGGATAAGAGATAGATATAAGGAAGCTAGCTAAGGATAAGAGATAGATATAAGTAGGATACTAGTATTATCGCGGGTAATTTTTATACTATAGGTAGTAGGTAGTAGTATTAGTACGCTAACTTCTCGCTACCGCTATTAGTCTCCTAACTAGACTCTATAGTTTGGTATTATATATTATTTCTTATCTAATACCTTAATATTCGAAATATTACCTTATCGTACTATATATAGCTCTATAGCTCTATTATTATATATAAGGTATAGGTATAGTACCTCTACTATATATAAACTCCTACTATATTTCGTATAGACCTTCTAAAGAGACTCCTACTATATAAATCTAAATTAAATAGTAAATCTAAATTAATCCTTAATATATAATCTTAGTATAGTAACGTAGATAACTAAAGTAAACGATTAAATATCTCTATTTTAGTCTTTTTAATTCTCTTAATTCTAAATTAGATAAGTAAATACTTTAGAAATAAGACTATTTAAGATATACCTTATAGAAATATTTTAAGCCTAAGAGTAGCTAAAACTAGCTAGAGATATATTCGGATATACGTAAGAGCTCTAACGATAGAAGTTAGACTTCGTCCTATAGTCTATTCTAAAAAGATAGAATATAAACTCGTAGATCTATAGTTCTATTAGGAATATCTAATAGAGAATACTAAAAGTTCTACTTTTTCTTTTAAGTTATAAGAATACTAAACCCTATTATAAAGGACTTATTAGAGTTAGAATTATACTACTTAATCCTCTTTAGTTAAAATTTATTTTAGAAAATAGGGCTCTTACTTAAATATCCGTTTATATTAAATTTTACTATTCTATTAAGAATATTTAGATCCTTATTCTTTAGTAGAAATATTCTAATAAGATAAATTTATAGTCTTCGCTCGCTTTTATTATATCTTAAATAGGTTTTAGGGTTCTTTAGCCTCTTATTAAGGACTTATATATCTTCTCTAAGTAGGATAAGCTTTATACCTTTATTTTAGAGAATACTTATCTTAAAAAGATTTTAAATTAAATCTCGTATAGGGTTTAAATAGATTTTTTACTCCTTAGAATTAAGTAGTTAAGAATAATATAAAAGATCTAACTTCGTAATATCGTATATTAAAAGATATTATAATAGAATCTTTCTAGGCTCGTACTATAATAGTATATTAAATAAGCTTACCTCTATTATAGACCCCTTAGATTTAGTCTCTCTACTTAATATTCTTTTTATACGTTAATATACTATTATATATTAAGCTAAGAGTTTCTTAAAATACTTAAAGCTAATACCCTAGATAAAAATAAGTAGTTCTAATTTTAGTATAAGTATTAAAATAGATCTAGAAGTAATAATATAAATTATTACTTATAAGGAGATTTTACTATTTATAAGTTATCTAAAATAATATAAGGACTTTTTATTCTAGTAATAGGCTATATAGCTACTATCTTATTTTATATTATTATAGGTCTAATACTATTTAATAAGTATATAACTACGGGTATTCTTATAGTAAAGATAAGTTACTATATTCTTTACCTACTATTCTACTAATAAAACGCCTAGATTAATATAACTATAATTTTAGATAATCTTATTCTAGACTTTTTTTCTAAGTATAGATTATTAAAAGGTCTAAAGAGTAAAGTCTAAAGCTTTAGATATAAAGTAGCGATAGTAATCCCTACTAATCTAAGTTAAATAAAGAGTACTATTAACCCTATTATAACGTCTATTTAAGCTATTAAAGATTATATATCTAGAAATCTCTCTATTAGATTATAGTAAATTTATATTAGTAATAAGCTAGATATATTATATTCTTATTTACTATTAAATCTATCTAGTCTTTTAAGCTTTCTAAGTCTACTAGACTCGATTTATAAGACTATTTAGAACGCCCTAAGTATTATAATTAAAGAACTTAAACCTATTATAGATCTAATATCTATAGCTATTAGATATATTAAAATACTTTTAATTTTAGAAATAGTATTTATAGCTATACTTATTACTCTATTTATAGGCTTAATATTACGTTAACTAGGATAATTACCTTAGATTTTACGAATTTTACGTCCTCTCGGTTACTAGAAATAGATAATAATTTACTTAATTATAGAATTATTATACTATATTTCGCTAGCTCTTCTTTTAATTAGCTTTTTAGTACTTAAAGATAAAGCTAAGGGCTTATTAGTAGGAATAAAGGTTTAAGTTAGTAGTATTAATAGACTTAATATAGAAGTACTTATTTATAGTATTATAGTATTAATAACTTTACTAGGAATAGTTTAGAATAATCTTAAGTAGATTTTATAGAAATACTAAAATAAAGAATATAAATACCGTTTAATAGTATCTTACTAGATAGTTATTACTAATATTCCTTTCTACGTAGCTATAGACTTTATTATAATTAAAAGTACTAATAAGTCTATATTATATAGGGTTTTACGTCGTATAAAGGGGATATTATAAAATATCTTATTTTAAGACTATTAAGTCTAAAAATAATATAATAATTTTAGTAATTATATAACGTTAACTCTTTATTTTTTAAAATAATAAAGGTATAAAAATAACTTTACTAGTAAGTAGAATAAAAATAGTAACTAAATAGAAACTAGACTATTAGTAAAGTACTTAGAATATAAATATTCCTTTACTAAAGTATAGTTCTATATACTATATATTTTCTAAATAATATTAGTATACTTCTTAGCCTAAGTACTATTACTATAGCTACTCCTTTATATCCTAAAATTACTTAAATTACTAGAGATAAAACGTCTAATAATAATTTTCTAAAAGTAATCTTTATAAATACTATAAAAGAGCTATAACTAGTCTACTTTTTAAAGAATCTAAAGCTTTTCTTTTTTAGTACTAGACTAAAAAACCTTACTAGCCCGCTCTCTAATAAGACTTTAGAAGCTACTAAAAGAATAGCTATAATAAGTCTACCTTAAGTATTATACTTAATCTAATAAAATTATAGTAAGAAGAGGTATATTTATTTAGTCTTTTAGATCTTCTCGGCCTTTATAAAGCTATACTAATTCTACTATATAACTATTCCTTCTTAGTAAAAAGTCTAGATAAATTCTTAGAGATTAGCTATATAATTATATTAACCGATATAGATACTCTAATTAGGCTATTAGAATATTTTATAAATATTAATTCTCTATTTATAAAAGTAGTTTCGGTTATACTTATAGTTAAGGCGTAGTATAATATAATTCTTTAATATACTTAGGGTACTATAATATTACTAATACTATTTAATACTATAGTTAGTAATCTTTAGGTCTATAATCTAATATTTATCTTTATATAACCTAGATTATATTCTATTAAACTTCCTATACCTATTCTTTCTTAACTTATAGTTTTACCGGCTTCTAGATAGATATCTAAAAATAGAACTTATCTTAATAAAAGAAACTTTACCTAGGACCCTATATAAACGTTATTTATTACTAAGATAGAGAAGATATTATATATTAGGTAGATTACTTAATTAGATAAGCCTATCTATACTCCGCTTAATATTACTATTAAAGAAAAAGAAATAATATAGGTACTATAAGGGCTAAACGATATTATATTTACTATAGTTACTATTTAAATCCTAGAAGATATAAATAACCTTACTCTTATAATACTAGTAGGACCTATAATTATACTATTTACTTAGTAAATAAATTAATTAAGTATTACCTCTTATATAACTATATACTATAATACTACTAGATTTATATTAGACTACTACGAGTAGATAAATAGCTAGCTAATTAGCGCTTATATACTATTATAGATAATTAATATATTTACTATCTATAATAGTAGTCGAGTACTAATTAGTTAAACCCTCTAGCTAATCTTAGTATTATATACGACCCTTCGAATATATATATCTAGTATACCTCGTCCTATATCCTAAAGTTATCCTAAATTTATATTATATTACTTAATAATTTATATAAAATCTACTAAAAGATCGTATTATTATATACTTATATCGGAAAAGTTATCTTATAACTAGAAAAGACTAGCTCGTCCTAGCCTTTAATAAAATAAACGAACTATAGGCGAACGAATAGTAGAATATAAGACCTAGATATTATCTATAATTAATTTAATAAAGAACTCTTAGGTATTATATTTAAAGTAAGTAGATTAAAAAATTATCTATAATATAGAAATAATATCTTAATAAATACTACTATAATAGCCCTTACTCTCTATACTATATAGACGAACCTATAATATATAGAGAATCTATCTTTCTCTACGTTATAATCTTCTAAATCGAAGGCTACTAGTTCTAATAAGTAAGTTACTACTCTAGTAATAATAAATAAAGAGAATAGATCTAAAATAGTTACTACTCTAAGACTATTTAAAAAAATAAAGTAGAACTTATAATTTACGTATAAGGTAGCTAATTTAAAAGAAAAAATAACCTATACTATTATAAAGATAATAGCTACTTTAGAAAAGAGATATATAGTAGAGTATAGCTACTTAATACTTAATATAGAGTTACTACCTATAATAGACTAGACTAAAATATCGCGAGATACTATTATATTATATAAAAGTAAGATTCTTAGATTTTTAATTAAGAATAGTATTTAAGATATTACGTACTCGTTTTATATAGTATAGATAGATTTTATCTTTTTAGACTTCTCTATTCCTAAACTATATTACTCTAATAATACTAAGTAGAATTTTTAGAATATAATTAAGTAGTCTCTTTATAGTAACTTAGTATATTATATTAGTATTCCTTTTAACCTCGATTTTAAGTATACTAATCTTATATAATCTAGTAATAAATTAATAAAACGAGGTAATAGTAATCTTTTAGGTATTAATACTTCCTACTAGTATATTAGTACCTACTATAGGATACTAGCTAATTTATATATTAAAGACGTTAAGATAGGATTTATTAACTTATTATTAGTAAATACTCTAAAGGACTAGCTATTTATTTATTAGCGTAGTAGATATAAGCTAGAAGTATATCTTAAATAAGAATTTCTAGGTTATAAATCTTATTCTTAGTTTATTTACTATCTTAATATTTTACTCTCCCTAAGCTAGTTATAGGTGGGGAAGCGCCTGCGGGTGGAGCGCGCTAGGAAATCTCTTCGGATTAAGGTTTGATCGTCCAGAGGTAC
>JASJFT010000263.1:0-56956 GCA_030770425.1 Darksidea phi | reverse complement strand
GAAACCAACGGTGCGACAAACGTTCTATCGGCCCTAACCCGGATCCCGTATAAAGGTACGTACAACGCATAACAAAAGTATATTAAAATAATTTTATTCTTAATAGACTTTTTTATTTATTATTATTCTCCTTCTTAGTAACTAATAACCTAGTAGTTATTTTTTAGACTTTTTAGGTATCTTTTAGTACCTTAGAATAATTCCTTTCTTTAAATAAAATATTTTAAGTATATTTCTACTTATATTTATACTAGATTCTTAAGAGTTCTCTTTTAATAAATAATCTTTCTAAGAGACTAGATAATACTAATTCCTATTCTTATCTTATTCTCTATTAATTAATTTATTAGTTTTATAAATATTATTTTCTATTTATTAAAGTATATTTATGGCTAGGTCTTTTAAGTATAATAACGATTCCTTTAAGTTATATAATTCTAATAAGAATATATAAAAGACTAGATAAATATCTAGAATATCTAATAGATTTATTTAGTAGGTTATTATTCTAATTTTTTCTATTACTATACCTAGGCCTAAGTATTTCTAGTCTAATTTCTTTTTTAGGTAATAAGATCTAAAGTAGTATATTAAAATATATACTTAGTCCCTTATCTCTAATTTAAGAGGTATTCTTTTCTTATTTTAAAATTATTATTAATATTTATTAATAGTCTTAAGTTTTTAAGTATATTCGGCCTTAATTTTAATTAATTTAGTAGCTATTATATACCTATAGGATAATTCCTCGTTACTAAGTAGTCGAATAAACTAATCTATATCCTATAATATAAATCTATAATAGATATAAAATAGTATTTACTTTATAGTTAAATATATACTATTATTATATATAAACTTTATTAAAGATATTTATAGTATTTAATTATCTTATTTAATATAATAATAGTATCTTAGATATTATTCTAGCGTTTAGTTCTATCTTTTAGTTTAATTATTAATTTATAAATAGTATATAGAAGTAAGAACCCTTTTTAAGTTTAAATAATAATTAAAAGAGTTCTAATACTTCGTATTTATAATTAGACCTTAATTAGATAAAACTATAGTAAAAGTATTATATAATCGAATAATCTTATAGATTTAAGCTTAGGCTAAATTAATATTATCCTAATTACTTCGTACTAGAATATAGTATACTATTTTAGAGAAATAATATACTATAACTAGAATAGTATTATATACTACTCTATTATTTTTACTTAGAAGTAGTTTAGTAATAAAATCTATTATAACCTCTTACTAAGGACTACTAGAAATTAGTAATAGTTATAATAGACTATATAGTTTATAATAGTAGATAACTATTTTATTATAGTATATATAGTTATAAATATACTTTTTTACTATCTTTATTATTTTAATTTATATATATTTTCTCTATAACTTAGCTAATATTCTTATTATACTAAAATAGTTAGATAAAGGAATATTATAATACTCTTAAATTACTATAGCTATTTCTTCTATTATTATAAGATATTTAAGTCTATTTTAGTACGTTTTATTATCTTTAAAACTTATAGAAGTTTCTATATTTTTATTTACCTCTAATTCTTTATTAAGATTACTCTTAATATCTATTAAGTTATCTAAGTTATTAGAGTTTTCTTCTATTTTTAAATTATCTTCTTTCTTTCTTATTAATATCTTTTAATAGTATTTTATCTTCTTCTAAACTAAATCTTTACGTTAAAAGTAATAAATAATCCTTTTTATTTTATTAGTTTTTTCTTAGACTATTATAACTTACGTAATAGTAGTAATAAGAGTACTAGTCCTTTATAAACTCTTACTTAGTAAATTTTATATTAATTTAATAAAAAATTTATTTTATTTTTATACTAGTTCTTTTATCTTTATAATATAATTAGGTCGACGTAAAGATCTATCTACTAGATTTATAAATTCTAATTAGTATTTAATAATAAAATTAAACTTTAATAGTATTAAATAAGAACGAACTTAATATTAATTAAGAGATTTTATCTTTATAAATTATTTTAGATTATTATAGTTTATAAGTACTTTAAAGAACTATTTATTAAGATAATATCTCTAATAAGTTAAACTTTTAATAATTATAAGAAGTTCTTAATTATATATATTATAATTATACTTAACTATAACTAATTTTCTTAAGTAGAAGTTAATAGGCCTCTATTAGGTCTTTTTATTACTATTAGATACTAATTAGCTTAATATACCTATAATTATACCTTTTAAGATATTAATCTTTATTCTAGTTTCTCGTCCTCTTTTAAAATAAGCTAGAATCGATATTATAGTAAATAAGTCTTTTAGCTTATTTTATACCTTTCTTCCCTCTAGATCTATATCTAAAAGTTAGCTTTTCTTTCTTTTTATAGCTCGCCTAGCTTAGGTAGCTCTAGATATCTTTTATATTATTTAGATAAGTAAAAGTACTTTTTAACTAAATCTATTAATAAAATAATAATAATAGTTTATAAAGTTAATAAATATTTAAATATCGGATATAGTATAGAATATAGACTATTTTTAAATAGTTTTAATTCTTTCTAGGTCTATTAAGATTTCTTTAGATATAATTAAATATTTTAGATACTCTATAAATCTAGTATACTATTTATACTTCTTTAAATTATAAAAAAGCTTTACTTTATATAATTTCTATAATACTTCTTAAATATATACCTTATATTTCTTCTCTATATTAAAGAAGATTAAAATATTATTAAGGTATATAATATATATTATATCTACTAGTTTTATTAAAATATAATTAATATAGATCTAAAAGGTAGTTAGAGTATTTATTAGCCTAAGAGATATTACTATATATTTAAAATACCTATAATATATCTAGAAGATAGTCTTCTATTTATTCTCTTTCTTTATTTAGATCTAGTAATAAGCTTCGCTTAAATTAAGTTTAGTAAACTATCTTACCTAGATTAAATATTCTAAGAATTCTTAGATTAGGGGTAAAAAACTATAATTTTTAATTATAATCTTATTTAAATCTTTATAATCTATATATAGTCTTAAGCTACTATCTTTCTTCTTTATAAAGAGAATTAGTACTTTAGTAGAAGATTTTAAGTATCTAATCTAGTCTTTAACTAGATACTTATTAATATATTTTTTTAGTACCTTTAATTCTAAGGCTAAGAGGTTATATAATAGTTAATAAGATAGAACTTCTTTAGATTTTAGATTTATACTTAAATTATAAGGTCTATAATTTAAAAGCTTTATTATAAAGTCTTTTAACTCTATATCTATTATATTAGTATAATATTTAGACTAATAGATTAGTAGACTTTAAACTATACTTAAAAGGACTAAATTATAGATAATAATAGTATAAACGTCTACTAAGGGACTTCTTACTATTTTATTAAACTCTTTAGTAGATTTAGTCGCTATTTTTTAATATTAGCTAGTAGATTTATCTAGTATTTCCTAATACTATATTTATCTTATTATAAAATTTAATTTTAAATTATAAGCTTTAATCTATAGTATTCCTAAATATATAGAATATTAATTAAGATTTATAACTATAAATAATAAGTTATATATCTAAATATATCTATAAATATTCTTAATATATATATTAGTAATAGTTATCCTATATACTATTATAGTAGATCTATTAACTACCTCTATAAGAAGTTTAGGTAAGAGTTTTACTATTAAGTTTATTTTCTTAGTAGCTTTAGTTAATAGAAGATTAAATTATAATCTTAGATTAATAAGTACCTCTAGATCTTTAAACTTAATTATTATAAGAATAGTTAGTAATTTTATAAACTTTAGATAAAGTATATTATATAATTAGCTTAAATCTTCTTTAAATATCTCCTTAATAAGGTCTATATAAACTAAAAGAGTAAAAATTATTTCTTTAAATCTATAACTTTTTCTAACCTTTCTTTTTTAGTTATTTTAGTCTTTTTAAATACTTCGTAGTCTAGTTTTATATATCTAGGCTTATTATAATAGTAATAGGCTACTTTAAAACTAGTAGTATTACTATTAGACTTAGTATTCTTTTTAAACTTTAATAAACGTTCTTTATTCTACTTAAACTTTTTTAGAATCTTTACTAGACCCCTATTATTTTTCTAGTCGAATTTTTATCTCTTTTCTTCTAATTTAGTCTTAGGCTTTCCTTATTTATATTAATAGTAACGCTAGCTTATATTAACTACTTCTTTATAATCTCGAATACTTAATTACTTTTTAAGATCTTAGTAAAATAAATTATTCTTAATTTATTTTAATAAATAGTTAAAAAACTCTAAGATCTAATTACTTTTAAATACCTAATTAATCTCCTTCTAAAAAGATCTTATATAATTAAAAAGATTAATAGAACTTTAATAAGGGTATTATTTATAATTTTTAAGAACTTTTATTATCTATTACTTTCTTTCTAGTTCTATTTCTAGTATATCTAGTATCTTCTTTAATAATCGTTTCTAAGTTAGTTCCTATATAGAATTAAGAAGTAGTTATTATTATTATTTTATTCTCTAAGATATCTTAAGCTCTTCTAAAATATAATAAATACTAAAAGATATCTTTTAATACTTTTAAAGGAAATTTTATAAATTATCTATAAAATAGACCTTATAATCTACTATCTAAAGGTTATAGTTCCGACGGTTCTTCTTTATAAATATATAGGGATCCTTTAGACGTAGAAGATCGTTTATAAAAAATAATACTATTATTTAAGTATTAATAAGAGGAATAATCTCTAATTAAATTATTATAAGGTCTTTTACTTTATATTATCTACGTTCTTTATATAGTTAAACTAGTATAGTCTTATTAAGTTTATTTTACTTTTACTCGTATAGTTAGATAAGTTTAGCTATAATCTAATCTAAAATAGGACTTTCTAGAATATTTTTAGCTATTTAGCCCGATAGTATTAATAAATAGAATTAAGCTAGAATATAAGATATTTACTACCTCTAATATAAAACTTAGATAGTAATACTATTTATATTAGTAGTATTAGTTCTTTACTCTAGTAGTATTAGATAACTTCGTTACTTTAGACTATCTTATATAGAAAGTAATTTAAATATTAAAAAATAGATTCTTAAAAGATAATATAGAGGATAAGTTCTCTAGTTAGAAGTAAATAGTAGTATTCTAGTATAGACGAGATAAATTATTATCTCTCTAGGGTATAATCCGTCTAAGAGATATATAAGATTATTAGATAACTCCCTTTAGAACTAATATCTAATAATTAATATTATAATATAAAAGACTATAATCTTAAATAGCTATACTAATTTAAAATATTACTTTATATAATAGATAAAATAATTATAAAGTTATAAGATTTAGATTTTAATTAAAATAAATCCTATTTATTCTAATACTAAGTATTTTATAGCTTATTATCTTCTAAAGTATATATTTTATTAATTAATATTTATAAATATTCTATAATTCTTATAGTTATAAGAAGTTAAAGTTTATACTTTTCTTTATTTATAAGTAATTAAATATAGAAGCTTTCTAGATATAATATATATATCTTCTTTCTAAATTATAGCTATTATATTAATTTATTAGATATTATCTTAATTTTAATATACTTAACTATTATACTTCTATTATACTATTTATATAATTTCTTTTATTAATTTATTTAAGAGTCTATCTTATATAACTATAGCTAATTAAGGATAAAGTTATAGTTATTTATAAAGATAATCTAAAATATTTAAAAATCTATTATTCTTATTATATTTTAAGAATTTTATATTATTATTATAATAATATATAAATCTCTTAAATATAGTAGTATACTAAAGACTTAATATATTTAAGACTTTATATATAATAATATTCTAAAAAGATTTTATTATAGTATAAGATTCTATTTAATAATATTTAAGTTTATATCTATATTAGAATACTAGTAAATAGATATATCTTTATATTATTAGTAATTTATAAAAACTTATTATTAATATTTAGTCTTAATAATATTATAGTAATATTAGTAACTAAAATCTATCTTTTTTTAAGAATAAGTTAGTCTTTTTCTCTTTAGATTTATCTAACTTATTATTTCCCTTTAAGTATTACTTTTAATAATTCTTCTTTTAGTTAATCTTAAATTAAGATATTAATACTATATTCTTAAAGTATAATAGGGTTCTTAATAAAGATTATCTAATTTAATCTTATTAAGAGGATTTCTAATTCTATTTCTTTATAAGAGGCGGAATTCTAAGGGTATATATTAAATAGATTATAAATAAATTAATAAGAAGCTATTAAGAGCTTTAGATAAGAATTTTATATAAGAAAGAATCTACTTTATAATAAACTACTTTAAAGAAAAGATTTAAGATTTTTATAATAAGGAGTTTTATCCTAGATTTAGTCTATTATAATCCCCCTTCTTTATCTTCGATATACTAAAGAGCTAACTTCTAAACTAAATAGTATAGTAATAGTTTCTACTTAGTTTAGTTTTATATAGATATAATAACTAGATAGCTATCTTTATAAGTATACTAGTAAGATTTACTATTTAAATAAGTTTAACTATTATTCTTTAGAGATATTTCTAGTTAGAACTTAAAGTAAATATTTTAAATAATATATCTATTATCTATATAACCTTTAGTACGAAGATATTTATTAAAGTTATAGTAAAGTTTAATATATAGTAGATTTTAGTATAGTAAATTCTATCTTTACTTATATTTTAGTAGTAATAAATTATAATAAGATTCTTTTATTACTTTATTATATAGGATAATAGTAAATATCTAAATATATATAAATATTATATCCCCCTTTTATTTTTAAAATAATCTTTTTAACTCTTTTATTCTTACTTTTATATTACTATTAGTTTATTATACTTTACTCTTACTACTCTACTATTAGTTTACTACTATTCTAATATCGATCTTACTTTATAATATTATTTCTATAAAATCTTCTTAAATAGCTTAAGAACTTATATATAGCTACTTTAAAGTATAATTTCTTTTTATACTAATATTATATTTCTTTTTTAAAGATCTCTTAATATAACTATAAGAGTTCTAGTTATAACTTATATAATATTAAGAGTTTTAAGATTTAAAAGTTAATTATTATAAAGAAACCCTATTATAAAAGCCCGAGTATCTTTATTATTAGTAGTAGTAAGAGCTTCTTTAAAGATAGTAATAATATAAATTATTCTCTTATTATTTTTATATATTTCTAACTATTATATTATAAGATACTACTTATAAGATTTTTTTTAAAAGTTATAAAGATATAAAATAAAAGTCTAACTTAAGTTTCTATACTAGTTAGTTTACTATTAAAGAAGATATTCTTAATAAGATAATCTTTAGTATCTCTACTACTATCTATATCTAGTATAGTAAAATTATAAATAAACTAGAATACTATTACTATACTTTATAAGTTAGTAAAAATAGATTATTTAGTTATATAGCTTATATAAAAGCTTATATAAAAGCTTATATAATATATACTAATATCTTTATAACTTTTAATATAAAAGAGTATATTTTCTTAAAAATTCTAGTCTAGGAAGTTTATAAGAGGAATATCTTTAATACTCTAATTAATATCTAGCTACTCTAAACTAGCTAGTATTTAATTAAGAAGATAATTAATTATATATTTATAAAATATAAAATATATAATAAGATTTTTAAGATTAAAACTAGTAATAAAACCTCTTAATATTTTAGTAGTAATAATAAGATTTCTAGTAATATCTTCCTAATATTATAGAATATCTCTATTATAATTAAGATATTAATAATAAGTTTCTTCCTAAATTTAATTTTTATTTAAGACTAATATATCTTAAATAGAGATTAATAAATAATTTAAGAGAATTAGATTTAATATAAGTACTATAATTAATATTATATAGTATTACTATAATAGGAATTTATTTAATATTAAGATACTAACTAGAATAAAGTCTTTTAATAATAAGAAAGTTCTAGTTAAAGAGGATAGAAGTCTAGTATATTATTTATACTACTATAATAAGATTAAGAGAATAAAGTAATATTATTAGTATTTAATATATTCTTTAAAGTAGGCTTATAATTTAGTCTAATTCTTCTTTTTTATTATATAATAGTTCTTTTTATATAATAACTCTCTAGAATAATTAAGCTATATTCTAATATATATCTTAAGTAACTTTTATAGATTAAGAATATTATTATAATTTTTAACTAAAGTTATCTTTTTTTTATATTCTCTACTTTAAGTAATCTTTCTTTATATACTAAAGTAATATTTTACTTTAAAAGATTATATAATTATCCTAGTACTTATTTATATATAAGTTTAGAAACTACTATTTTATTAAAGTTTATTAATAAGATTCTTTATTATTTAGTCCTTTTTATTCTTTATAATTTACCTAGGTAGGTATTTTTATAAATTTTAAGAATACTTACTTTTCTATACCTATTCTTAATATTTTTTAGAACTAATATTTTTAAATAGTACTTCTACTTTTATAGTTCTAATATAAAAATTTACTTATAAGTTTAATTTAATAGTTTCTCTTCTATATTCTTAAAAATCCGATTATAATATTACTTAAATAATAGTAGACTATATTTTCCTCTTATATCTATTCTTATTCTAGAGGTATTAGAATATATATAGTAGTTCTACTCTTCTTCTAAAGTAGATAGAAAGAGTTCTATTCTTATTTCTTAATAGAATAAAGGCTTCCTTCTATTAGACTAATTATTCGTTTACTAAGTTCTAGTACTAATCTCGTACGTTTAATTACGTACGGTCGTATAGGATTCGTACGTATAGATTACCTTCTTAGTAATTTACTATATACGGAGCTTTATACGATTCTTTTAAATAAAAGGGGCTTTTATCTAAAGTTCCTTTAGGAATAATAGATTATTATTTAAATTAAATTATTTTATTATTTCTATTTCGTATATATATATATATACTCTAGCTATTTACTTAATTAAATCCCTATAGTCTACTATTATAAACTATAGACTATTTAATACTAATTAGTAATTAAACTATATAATAGAAGCTAATAAATTACTATAATAAGCTTCTACCCCGTACGATAAAATTATAAATTAGTAAGAGTAAAGACGAAGACCTTCTAGACTACCCTAGACTTTATTTCGTACCTATTCTATATAGAAAGTAGAGATAGAGTTAACGAGTATTATATACTAACTCTATCCCGTACGTCTATATAGAAAAGAAGATCGACTTCTTTTATATAAAGATAGATAGCTAATAAATTAATAAATATACTACCTACTTTTATATAATAAGAATACGATAGTATAGCTACTATACTAACCTATATTATATAAATATAAGTCCGCGATCTACCTACCCTCCTTCTACTATCGTATAAACGTATAAGTAATACCGACTAATTAAACTATAGCGTTAAAATAAGCTACCTAACTCCTACCTATAAAGGACGAAGAAGGATCCTTATTCTCTATATAGGAATAAGAACCTCTACTACTATTATCGCGTATAAAAGGAAAAAGACTAGTAATAAGAAGGGATAATACTCTATACGATAAATACTCCTATAATATAAATATCTTAGTAGTAATATTAAAGTATAAGGTCGATTCTTAGTACTAGACTAATAGGATTAACCTTACTAATATCGATACTAAATTAGAGGAAGATATTATCTAGCTTAACTTATATATAGGATATATACTTATTAAACTATATATATTAAGTAGAGTAGAAGAAATCTTTATATAAAGCTTCCTAGAAGACTTCTAAGACTAGACTATTAGTTATTAAAACTATACTAATTACGCGTTTAAGAGAGAGCTTAAGTATATTCTTAAAAAGTAAGGCGTATACCCTATCTTAAATCTTAAGACTACCTAATTATAGAAGTTATACGATATTACGTATTAGAACTTTAGTATTAAGAATTCTAGGTCGATATCTTCTAGACTTACGGTCTATAACCCGTATAATAATAGGAAGAGGGAATTAAGTCCTAAGAAGAATAGAAAGGATATCTATTAAGATCCTTTCCCTTCTTTCTCTCTCTAGAATACCTAGTAGGGTCCTTAGCCTCTAAGGTATATACCCGAGCCTTTATATAATACTATCTTACTATAATAAAGAATAGTATCTATCTACCTATTATATAAACCTCCTTCTTTTATATAGAAAGCCTTAATCCCTCTACTAACTATATAGCTATTCTATTAATTAGTCTTAGTACCGATATATAATCCGTATAAACTTCTATTAATTCGAGAATATACTAATATATCCCTTCTACCTAAAAAGCTTATCTAATTCTAAAAAATATAGAGAAAGGCGAATAACTATACTAGTAAACTATACGATATTCTTATTAATAAGGTACGAATCTTTATCGAACTATATAAATACCTTAAGATTTATAAGTTCTAATACTTAAATATCTTTCTAGATATTCTTAAGGGTCGTATAAATACCTACTATCTAATAATTATTAGTTCTAGTTAAACTTAGAAGTATCTATATAAAATATTTAATAAATACTTTAATATAAATATTAACTATAGCTAATACTATACTAACTAGACTATAATAATATTCGTACGGGTAAGATAGGAGAACTCTAATAAGATACTATATAAGATACTAGAAGCTATAATTAATAAGCTTACTCTTATATAACGAGTACTCGGCCTATAGTTTTATAGGGAAATATAACTTTATATAGTAGTATTATAAGTATATTATAGATATTATAAGCTAGAATAAGTTTTACTCTTATTTAAGATAATATATAAAGAATTATTTAATAATCTCTAGTTAGCGCTATAAGTCTTACTTAACTAATAAAGTAATAACTAATATACCTAGGACTCGTATAATACTTTTTATACTAACCAACGGTATAACTTATACTATCTAGTATAAGATAGACTATTCTAGCGTAGACGATTCTAACTATATAGTAGACTATTTACCGTATAAGAAAGAGATAATAATACTAGACTAAGAAGAAAAAGATACTTTATTTATTATAAAGAAGGTTACTAGTTATTAAATTATAATCGTACGGATTATTTTAGAGCTAGAATATAGTATATTATATTCTTTAAAGATATATACTACTAAATACCCTCGTATAATAAGATAACTACCTATATTATAGACTTTAAAGAACTTTCTAATAATAACGCGGATATTAATACTATATATAAGAATAATAGTAATAGATCTAAGAAAGATATTAAGAAGAGTAAACGTATACTTAACTATCTTATATTAATAGTATACCTTTATCGTATAACTAGCGAAGATATTTATAGAATTAATAAAGATTATTAATCTTAAGCTAACTAATTCTTCCTTAAAGACTATTACTATATAGTATACTAAGGAGAACTATAGGATATTAGTATTATATAAATATCGATAATTAGAAAAGTATAACTTAAGATATATATATATAAGAACCCCTATATAAAAGTTAACTAGATATCTTATAATATAACTATTAGCTTTAGTAGATAGAATTTAGTAATATCTTTAGGAACTATACGAATTAAAAATCCGATTAGAATAGTTACCTACTATATCTTAAATACCCTAATACCCTTTCTACTATTACTAGTAGATACTAACTGACTAGAAGTCTACTTTAATAACGTCCTTAATTATATAGTATAAAAGAATAAAATAACTATTTCTATTATATATAAATAGAACTATCTATTCTTTAATATTAGTCTAGTAGATATAACGTCGTTCTTTATAGAATTAGAGCTACGTCGGCTATATCGCCGTTTTAGCTACCCTCGTACGGAACGACTATATAATCTACTTATAAGCGCTAGCTACGAAGTAAACCTATCGGTACTAGAATAAATTATAAAATTCTATTACTTCTACTAATCGTACGGATCTATACTAAAGAGATTTAAGTTTTTAATTAAGAATAATACCTATTTTAATTATAAGGTAATTATCGACGTTATATAGATTAGTAGAAAGAATATCCTATATATAATTAATACCGATACTTCCTTCTAAGTAGCTATATTCCTAAAATTACTCTCTATATAAGATACTTAGGATATACTCTATATATATTAGATTAATATATACTAAGAACTACTAGACTATATTATATATAACCTAGGTACGAATTTTACTTTAGAAGAATTTAAAACTTATACGAAGATTATTAGAGTAGAATATTAATAGATACCTATTAAAGTATACTAGACTATTAATAAGATAAAATATATATATATATTCTTAAAATACGTATTTAATATTCTTAAAGCTAAACTTAGTAATTATATACTAGACGAATCGCTTCTCTAGATAGTAGTTAAAGCTTTAAATAATATAATAGGTCTAAATAGTATTATATCTATACTACTCGTCTTTAGTATATATCCTTAAGTTAATATAGATTCTTCTTTATTCCTAGATATTATTAAATATACTAATACTATATAAAAGACTATTAAAATAATTTAAGTAAAACGTACGAAGCTAGATATTAACTATATATTAAATATAAGGAACGGACTATTATACGATATCCTTAATCTTCCTCTTAAGATAAAAGTTATAATATAGAGAGAGAAGAAAGGTTAGATAGGTCTATATAAAATTATAGAAATTAAAGATAAAGATATTACTATCTATCTAGATAATAGACTACTTACTATATAATATATATAAGTTAAGAAATACTATTATAAATAGACTTCTCTATACGAAACTAATAACCGATTAAGTAAAGATACTAATTCTAATAAATCTACCTTAGTCTAAGTTAAATAACCGTATACGAGGAAGCGTAGAAGACTAAGAAAAGAAGAATCCCCTCCTATATAAGTTAAAGAATCGAAGAAACGAGGTAAAGGGAGACCTCGAAGGAATTCTATACTAATTATAAATACTTTTCTAATCTAGAAGAAAAAAAATAATTATAAACTAGTAGTTAAACTCTATATAGATAGTATTATTAATATACCTAAGGAACCCTTTAAAGAATCGGATTATACGAAGGTAAATATACTTATTAGTAACGAAATCTTCTAGATTAAGTAGTTTAATTTTACTAAGTATTCTAGCTAGATCTTTAACCTTCGTCTTATACGAGAGGTTAAAGGGAAGAATATATAGTTATACGAAAAGTCCCGGCTAGTATTTATAGAATATTTAGACGAGAAAAAGAAGATTATCTTTACTTAATCTCTAACTATCTAGAAGATAAGCTAATAACTAATTCTAGCTATTAGAGTAGCGTTAATAGTATTATATGGTATATAGTATAAGCTTAGAGATATTACCTAAGCCTATATATAATTAACTAATAAACTCCTTCATATACTATATATAAGATCGCCTAAGGATATTTAATACTTTTTCCCTTTAAACTTAATCCTAAGAGTAGTAAAGTCTCTATATAGTATAGTAGAATTAGGGCTATACTAATTTAAGACGTACTATAACTACTATAAAGAAAAACTAGAAATATAGGTTTTATTATACGATTTATACTTACTAGTTATATATAAAGGTAAAGATATCTTCGAAATTATAGAGATATAGATAGATAATATCCTTAGTACTATTATACCTTAGTTCTTATAGAAGGAGAAGAAGATACTATATTTTACTAACCTTCGTACGAAACTAAAGACTATCCTAGTAAAGGATTAACTACTAAAGTTTAATAGTAGTAAGGTTACGTACGAAGATAACGGGAATATTATCCTACTTTAAAGAGGATAAGCTAAACTCCTTTGTACGATTAATCTAATAGTATAGAATACTACCTAGTAGTATATTAAATAGCGCGTACGAGATATCTATATTACTTTAATATATTAATCTAAAGTAGTTTTTAATATATTAATCGTCGTATAAACTATAGAACTATTACCTAGAGATATTAAAGTACTTAATATACGAATTAAGTAGTAAATAGATAACGTAGATCTTAGACTAATATATATACTAATTAATCTAAGTCGTATAAAGCTATTTATCTTTACTAATAGCTTATTTATAAATAATAGGGATTTAAACTTATAACTTAGATTCTTAATTATACTAGCTAATAAAGCTTATATAGACGACGGTAATAAATTCTAACTATACGGTAATATTATATATTAGAATTCTATTAAGTATAAGCGAGTTATATATAGTATACTAGCTAGTAAGCTATATAATATAATTAGCGGATTTGATTATACTATCGTATTAAGTACGACCCTATACTAGATCGTACATAACCTTAATCTTCTAGTAATCCTAGTAGTAATCTATACTAATTTAAAATTACTATACGATTATTTTATTAAGCTAGATATAATAAATAAGAAGAGGCTTATAATAGATATTATATTCCTTCGCGAATCGTATAAGAAACGCGAGATTAACGAAATTTAATAGATTAATAGTAAAGATAACCTAGTAAATATCTTTATAAAGAAGATAGCTAATATATTATTAGTATAGCTTATTCGTATAAATAAGCTTATAGTTAGTATTAAAGTATCTATTAATCGGCTTAACTAATATATAGATATAATTAGTCCCGTATAAAACTAAGTTATATACTTAGCTATTTATTTTTTTTCTTTTCTTTCTTCTATCTTTCTTTTATTACTATAGTTTATACGAAGTATAATTATTCTTATAAAGTATAAACTTTTTCTACCTATCTTAGTTAATTATAAAAGAAAAATAAAGGAAAAATAAAGGAAAACTTCTCCCTTTCTTTATTCTTTCTTCTACCTTCTACCCCCCTTTATTCTTCTCTTCTCCTCCTAATACTCGTATCTACTAGTCGTAGTAGTTATACTAAATTCTATACGACTACTATATATATAAAGTGTAGATACTACCCTAGAAGCTAGGTATTATATAGTATTTAATAAAGGGCTTAGAGCCCCTTATTATACGACTATAATACTTCTAGTAGAGAGTAGTAGGAGTTATACTATAACTCTATACGAGTACTACGTAAAAGTACCTCTTTCTTTATATAATTTTTATAATAAACTTCTAAATATTTATATTTAGGGCTACTCGTAACTTGATATTATACGAGGCTATCGCTACTATAGCCCTCTCTTTATTCTAAGAAATATTAAAACCCTTTATACGAAAAAGAGGGAAGATATTTATATTAATATAAAGGCCTCGTATAAAGGCTCTACTATTTAGCTATCTAGTAGATAGAAAAATAGAGAGGTAAGTCGGCGTAGTATATATAATAAGACCTTAAAAAGGGATATTAGAAGTACTAGTAGTCGCGTTAGTAGTACTAGTAGTCTAAACGAAGACGAGGGCTATTTCGTATAAAGAGGTTTTAAAATTTAAGATTTTTAAAGTTCTACTAGGGATTAGTATTCGTATAAAAAGAAAAAGAAGCTAAACTAAAAGGAATAAATTATATAAAGGATAGTAAGATTTAGGTTTAAGAAAGAAAAGTTATAAAGGGAGAGATTAGCCCCCTATCTATACCTACTACCTATTTTAATCCGTTTACTTACTACCCTTAATCTATTTATTTACTATCCTCGATCTATTTACTTAATTCCTCGAGCTATTTACTTATTATAAATAGAAATACGACCTATAAACTACTCTTCTTTTATATAATTTAATTTTACTTTTACTTTCTTTCTATATAAAAAGGAGTATTATAAAACTACTCTTACCGCCCCTTATATAAACGCTTAATTATTTAATTCCAACCTATAGGTAAACGCCTACTATTCTACAATTAGTTAAAGCGATAATTAGAATCCTATTATATAATATTATATAATATAGTATAAACGGATTTCTTCTTCGTATAAAGAAAAGCTATACTAACCCTATTCGTATAGTCCTACTAACGAACGAATTAGTAGGTACCTAATAATTAGATCTAACTAAGACTACGTCTTATTCGTTAATAGTCTAATTATACTAATAGGGGGTTAATATCTATTACTAATAGGTATAATATTAGTAGTTAAGGTTAATAATTAGTTTCGTATAAATATAAGAAGGGAAATATAAAATTAGTATTAGTATAGAAAGTTCGGATAGAATATTAGTACTAGAAAAGAAAAAGTTACTAGTATTTATTTACTAAGTTCTAGTACTAATCTTGTATATTTAATTATATATAGTCGCGCGGGATTCGTATATATAGATTACCTTCTTAGTAATTTACTACGTACGGAGCTTCGTATAATTCTTCTAGATAAAAGAGACTTTTATCTAAAGTCCCTTTAGGAATAATAGATTATCGTTTAAATTAAATTATTTTATTATTTCTATTTCGTACGTACGTATATATACTCTAGCTATTTACTTAATTAAATCCCTATAGTCTACTATTATAAACTATAGGCTATTTAATACTAATACTATAGTACCTTTTAGATTAAAAGCTTACTCTTATATTATTATAGTATAGCTTTTCTACTTAACTTTATAATAAATTACTCTATCTTAGTCTCTTTTTTAAAATTTCTTACTTATAATATTTTTTACTTTTTATTCCTCTTCTCCTTTAACTTTAATAGAGGGGGGTTACTAGTCGTTATTAATTTAACTAGAAAGAGGATTCTATAAAATAAGATAGAATTTATTAATATAGAATACTAGGTATACGTTTAAAGAAATATTTAATTCTATATTAGTAAAGAAGATTATATATATTACTTAAAACTTTATATTCTTTTAATCGAGTTTCTTATTAGACTAGGAGTTAGATAACTATATACTATACTATAGTTATATCTTATCTTTTATATAGAGTATAGATACTTCTTATCTTCTTTTATTAGTTTAGAACTTCTATTTCTACTAAGCTACTATTATACTTAATTATATCTATTTAAATATTTTATAGAATTTCTTAACTATACTTTTTACTATTTACTTCGAAGAGAGGGGGGTATAATACTAGTCTAAAGTATTTACTTTAATATTCTATTAAATAGGGTTAATATTATACCTTTATTATAAGAAAAAGGGGCTTACTCTAATTAAAGCTATATTTCTACTCTTAATAGCTATCTAAGCTATAGAATATAGACTTATTTAATTACTTTAATTCTAGTTTATAAATTAGTAGAGGTAGATTTCTATTATATTATTTATTTATTTTATTAAACTATCTATCTTAGGGTAGAATATTATAAAGGTATATCTAGAAGTCTTCTATAAATTAACTACTCTAATTTAATATTATTACGTCTAGGAGCTAATAGTATATAACTATCTTCTTAATAAAGACTTTTACTACTATTTTTATTCTATATTTAGTAAGAGGATAAGAATAATATTCTTACTAAGCTAGTCTATAACTACTATAAGATTATAGTACCTCTTACTCTTTAGAAGATCTATAATAAAATCTATTAAAATTTTCTTTTAAATATAATTAGATAGAAGGAGAGGGTATAATAAATCTTTTTTTAATTCTCTCTATAGTTTAGTTCTTCTATAGATATTATAATTCTAGATATAGATTTAAATAGTAGTAGATATACTAGATTAAAAGAAGATCTAAACTAGGATTTAATATATAGATTCTTATCTAGAGTACTCTATAACTAATCTATTATATTATAGATATTAAGTAAATATATAAAGGTTTAGAGTTAAGAACCTACTTTTTCTTTTAGAAGATTATTTAGTCCTTTTTATCTAAACTAAATTTACTTAGAAAGACTTTTAGATCTAAATAAGAGAGAAATTTTTAAGAATTAATATAAATTACTATTTAGGCCTTCTAATAGATAGTATCTTCTTTAATTATAAGGTTCTATAATACTTTTAGATTTATAAGAGATAAAAATAATAAAGAGATAGAGATATCTTCTCCTCTAGGAAGTCTTATAGAAAAAACTCTAATAACTAAAGCTAATAATACTTTTAAATATTTTAATCTTATAAATTATAGTAGCTAAAAGTATTATTTAATTTGGATTTATATAGTAGGAGTCTCTTTAGAAGATCCGTACGAAATATAGTAGGAGTTTATATATAGTAGAGGTACTATACCTATACCTTATATATAATAATAGAGCTATAGAGCTATATATAGTACTATCGATTATAAGCGACGAGATAATATTTCGAATATTAAGATACTAGACGAGAAATAATATATAATACCGAACTATAGAGCCTAGTTAGGAGACTAATAGTAGTAACGAGGAGTTAGCGTACTAATACTACTACCTACTACCTATAGTATAAAAATTACCCGCGATAATACTAGTATCCTACTTACTATATCTATCTCTTATCCTTAGCTAGCTTCCTTATATCTATCTCTTATCCTTAGCTAGCTTCCTTATATTAATATCTACTAACTAGATATCTTTACCAACGATCGTTCGCCTAGTCCTTTAGTAGGAGGTACTAGAGTATAATAGCCTATTCGAGTATAGTACTCTAAACGTTTCGAATATTACGGCGGAGTATCCCCGGTACTATAGGAGGAAGGTACTATTAATAGAGCTTCTCGATTATAATAACTATTAGTATAAAACCAACTATACGTTAGATATATTCGAGGGAATAAGTAGTAATAGGATTCTCGTATAGCTATTAGTAGTTACCTATATTATATTCCTATCCGAGGTCCTATATAACGAGGATAGGTATTTCGTCTAGAGGTAGCTATACTATCTACGTAGGCTAGAGGAAAAGCTTATATAGGGAAGACTATTAAGAAAGAAGAAATCGACCTTCTTAAGAGGCTATTAAGGGAGCGAATACCTAACGTAGAAGATAGAACTAGTATCTATAGTAGATACGATACGAATAATAGTATAGAGACTAGCTAGGGAGGCTTACTATCGTTATTACTACCCGTACTAAGATATATTATTAGTTAAGTAGTATAAGGGTCTAGAGGGCTAGGTACGGGTATCTATAGTAGGGGATTCGGTATTATCGGTACGTTTAACTATCTATATATATTATTAGTAAATTAGAAGCTATTATTATTCTATAGTTACTACCTATACTATTACGTAAGATATCGAAATATTAAAATATAATAAGGTAATTAGAATTACGAAAAATATAGCTAGCCTAGAAGCCAACGTAACGTTACGCCGGGTAGTAGCCTAAGCTCCTAGGGAAGGGGGCTAAAAGTATTATAATTTTATTCTTTTATTAGAACTATTCTATAGGATATCTTATTCTCTATAGAATAAGATATCTACTTTAGTATTTATACTTTCTAAATAATACTCTAGAGTTATATTAATCTAACTTAAAATATCTAACTAATAAATATATCTTTTACTAAATTATTTAGTTATAATAAAGTACTTTAGATTTTTATAATTTATTATTACTCTAATATAAAGTACTACTTAAAGTTTACTATTCTATTCTTTTATATATTTAATAATAATAAGTAACTCTTTATTATAAATAATATAGTTACTTTTTACTAATAAGTTCTTTACTAAGAAATAAGCTATTATTCTTATAACTCTATTAGTTTCGATTTAGAAAAGTATCCTATTTATAGTCTATTTAAAAGTATCTACTTCTAATATATTTTTTAATTCTAGATTAAAATAAACTAATATAGGTTTTGTAGTAAATATACTTTTTAAAATTTTAAAGATCTTTTATTATTCTTTTTTCTATAAGAACTCTATATTCTTATCTATTAATTTAATAAGTAGAACTATAATCTTAAAGAAGTTCTTAATAAACTAATAATAAAAGTTAATAAATTTAATAAAACTTCGGATATCTTTAATAGATAATAAAGAAATCTATTCTTAAATAGCTTTAACTTTTTCTAGGTCTATACTAATTTCTTTTCTACCTTAATAATATATCTAAGATATTAAGTCTTTTTTATACTAAATTTACTTTTTTTAATATTAAGATATAGGTTCGAAGCTTCTAATTTTTTAATTATTTCTTAAATCTTAACTTTATAATCCTTCTTACTCCTAAAAGAATAAATAAAGATATTATTAATAAATATAGAATAGAAATTATTAATAAATTTATAAAATATAAAGTTAATATACCTCTAAAAGATATTAAGTATATTTATTAATTTAAATAAAATAACTAACTATTTATATAAACTAAAGTAGATATAAAAAGTAATCTTTTACTTATCTTTCTTAGTAATCTAGATCTTATAGAAGGTCTAGATAATATTTAATTTAGTATACTATTTAATCTTTCTAATCTAGTTAAAAGTTTCTTTAATAAGGGGGAGTAAGTAGTAGTTCTTTTATATTATTATATTTAGTATTTAGTAGTCTATATAAAATTAAAGGTTTTTTTCTAGTTTTCTTATAAAGAGTATAGAAGTAGTTATACTAGACCTACTTATATAGATAAATCCTTTATTAAAATAAAAGATTAATTCTTTTTATAGAATAGGGAGCTTCTTCTTTAATATATTATATAAGAGTTCTTATAAGACTTATAATATCTTTTTATTCTTTTTAATTAATTTAATTATATAGTCTATACTACTTTTTTAATATAATAATATTTACTTCTTTTTATAAGAAGATCTTATATAAGTTCTTTATAAAAGGGAAAAGAAGTTCTCTTAAATCTAACTTCTTCTTTAAAGTAAAGGCTTTTTAGATATTTATTATTAAGATTATAAAAGTATATAGTATATTACTCTTTCTTTTAAACCTTTATATTAGAGCTATAAAGATAAGTACTTTTATAACTTAGAACTTTATAACTAGTTTCTTTTCTTCTTTACTTTTTATCTTAACTTTAGTTAAGTATAAATAAATAAATCTCTTTATAAAAGCTAGAGTTATACTATTTTTATTAATTTATAATTTTTTTAGAATTATATTATACTTAATATCTCTATCTAATATATATAACTATATCTCTTTAGTATATCCTTTAATATTAATTTTTAGCTATACTATACTTTATATATATAATCTTTCTCTACTTATTTCTATAATAGATTAGCTTCTAGATAATTTTATACTCTTTAGATTACTTCTTTAAATAAAGGATAAAGATACGAATCTAAATATAACTCTATTTATAAGTAAATATACTATAATTAGACTATTATTTAGTTATTTTCTTTAAAATTTTATAAAATTCTTAATTATTCTTCTTAATTTTAAAGTTTCTAATTTCTTTTCCTAATAATAATTTTAGTTAAAAGACTTTAGTTTTTTAAACTTTTTTTCTTTAAAAGTTTATCTTTTACTTAGAGTAACTTACGTCTAGCTCTAATAAAGATTAAAAATAATACTAAAGTAAACTAGTATCTTTTTAAGATATAGTTACTTTTTCTATAATAAAAGTATTTTTCTTCTTTTTATCTTTATTTTATTTCTTCTTTAAAGACCTAGCGTATCTTCTTCTTCTTCTAGTTTTCTTCTAGATTTATTAGCTTTACTTAGCTAAAATATAAGTATATAGACTTTTAGTCTATTATATCTTTATATTAATAAAAGAAATAAATAGATTAAGTATAAGACCCTAGGACTAAGTATAATTAACTAGGAGTTATAATAGCTAAGGTAGCCTTCTAATTAACTAATAGTAGAATCGGTATATTAAAGCTATCCTAAGATAGCGCTATAAGGGTATAAGAATAGAGGGTTCTTATACCCAAATAGAGCTTAGCGTACTAAATAAGCTAACTAATTATTAGACTAATCCTTAGGATTACCTAATCTACTAACTAAAATAGAAAATAAGTAAAATAACTAGGTTACCTAGGGGACGGGCCGTAATATTAAGAAATCTTACTTTTAAAAATATTCTTTTTAATTTCTACTATCTAATTTATAAGTTAGTTAATAGTCTAGTTCTAAGATACTTTTACTATAATTATATAGTTACGAAGGTCTAACTATAGAATATATAAGTAGATACTTTTTAAATTATTATAATTATTTATATCTTTAATATTATTTACTAGATATATAAACTCGATATTAAAAATATATAATAGTATCTACTTTTATTAAAATATCTAAAGCTTATTCTAAGCCCTTTTATTAATAAGAAGGTTAAAGAATTAGTTATTTAAGAACTTCTAGAATACCTTCGTAGTTTTATAAGGGTTCTTATCTATCTATAATATATCTACGTCTAAGATAATACCCTTTAATTTATTAAAAATATATTCTACTTTATAATCTTCTTTAGAACTATTATTTTATAGTTTATAGTTTATTTATTTAATTTAGATTTATATAGTAGAAGTCTCTTTAAAAGGTTTATATAAAATATAGTAGAAGTTTATATATAATAAAGATATTATACCTATATCTTATATATAATAATAGAGCTATAGAGTTATATATAATAATACTAATAAGATAATATTTTAAATATTAAGATACTAGGTAAGAAATAATATATAATACTAAATTATAGTATTAAAAGACTAATAGTAGTAGTAAGAAGTTAATATACTAATATTATCTATAGTATAAAAATTACTTATAATAATACTAATATCCTTCTTATATCTATCTCTTATTCTTAGCTAGCTTTCTTATATTAATACCTAGTAACTAGATATCTTTATTAACGATTATTTACCTAGTTCTTTAATAGAAGATATTAGAGTATAATAGTCTATTTAAGTATAACACTTTAAACGTTTTAAATATTATAGTAGAGTATCCCTAGTACTATAGAAGGAAGGTACTATTAATAGGGCTTCTTAATTATAATAACTATTAGTATAAAACTAACTATATATTAGATATATTTAAGAGAATAAGTAGTAATAGAATTCTTATATAGCTATTAGTAGTTATCTATATTATATTCCTATCTAAGATTCTATATAATAAGAATAAGTATTTTATCTAAAGGTAGCTATACTATCTACATAGACTAGAGGAAAAGCTTATATAAGAAGGATCGTTATAAAAGAAGAAATTAATCTTCTTAATATATTATAAAGGGAGTAAATATCTAATATAGAAGATAGAGCTAGTATCTAGAGTAGATATAATATAAACGATAGTATAAAGATAAAGAATAATAAGAATATCTAGCTAAAGAGGTTACTAATAAGTAGAGAACTAAGAAGTAACCTAGCGTAGATTACCTTACTATTATTATTAGTAGAGATTTAGTATTATTAGTATATTTAACTATCTATATATATTATTAGTATATTTAACTATCTATATATATTATTAGTATATTTAACTATCTATATATATTATTAGTAAATTAGAAGCTATTATTATTATATAGTTACTATCTATACTATTATATAAGATATTAAAATATTAAAATATAATAAGGTAATTAGAATTATAAAAAATATAGCTAGTTTAGAAGCTAATATAACGTTATATTAAGTAGTAGCCTAAGCTTCTAGGGGAGAGAATAGTTTATTTATATTTTAAACTACTACTAATCCTATTAGATTTCTTTAAAGTAATTAGGATCTAAGATTTTAATTCTTTACCTTATCTATATAACTATCTAGAGTAGTATAGTAGAAGTTATTAGGAAGAAAGAAAAGAATAGTCTTAATAAAGAAGGGTATATAGGTTTAATAGTAGTAGTACTAAAAGATATAATAAAGATAGAAGTATAAGTTACTTTAAAGATATTTATATACTTATTTATATCTTCTATTACTATAAGAATCTTTTAAATAGTAGTATTAAAAAATTACTTTATACTAAACTAGTTTACTTATTTACTTTTTATTATAACTTTTATTAGATATATTTTAACTTAAACTTTCTTCTTTATAAAGTATCTTTCTTATAGATATTCTATTAGAGTTTATTTAATTTAAATATTATTATATTCTTTATTTTACTAAGCCTAGATTATATTAATAAATTCTAATACTAGAATACTATTCTAGTCTATTATTATAGAAGATTCTATATTTATTATATTACTTAGTTATAGTATAAAGATATACTTATAGTTATTTATTATAGTATCGTATAAATTATATAAATAGAATATTATTTTTATTTAGAGTCTATAGGTCTCGTAATCTAATAAAGTTAATAAAAAGGTTAATTAATTTAATATAAAAGGTAGAATCTTAAGAATATATACTAGATAGAATATAGATAAATTAATAAGAAGCTATTAAGAGCTCTAGATAAGAATTTTATATAAGAAAGAGTTTACTTTATAATAAACTACTTTAAAGAAAAGATTCGAGGTCTTTATAATAAGAAGTTTTATCCTAGACCTAGTCTATTATATTCTTCTAGCTAGAATTACTTAAAATTACTAAAGATATAGTATACTTTTTAGTTATAGTTAAATAAGAACTAAAAGTCTTTAGAAGAGTAGCTAATATAGAAGTAAAGTATATTACTATCTTTATATTCTATAAAATATATTTATATTATATCTAAATTTAAATATTCTTAAGTTAATTACCTATAGAGATAGGTAAACGTCTCTTATATAACTAGTTCCGATTATAGCTACCAACCTAAGCAGCCGTCGCTTTAACCTAAGTCGAGCGTAAGCGAATCCTAAGCTAAGGCTTAACGGACTAAGCGGAGGCTGCGTAGCATAAGCAACCCTTGTCTAGTATGGATAGGGGGCTATTTTGGACTACTTAAAGCCGGCTGTTCTTGCCTAATCGCGAATCCTTTAAGTAGGGGTGACTAAAATGGACCATACCTTACGAAAAGTTCCTAGAAATTGCCTCTATCCTTTGTAAACACTCAACTTCTCATCCGTATGGATGGTATTCTGGAAACTATAGAGCGAAACCATACGACCACTATACTACATTTACTTTTAACGTTGGTATTTAGTATTCCTCCTGCTAACGACTGGATAGTTCAACACAGATCGTTTCCTACGCTCTCTCGCGCCCGGCGTAACCGCGAAGCAGAAGGCTTCTTAACGCCAAAGTGAATCCAATAATACAGTTGGCCAAGAATTGAATCCTCGGTCCCCACGAGTGACTCAAGGGCGCGCCCTTGACAGAAGACTGCCATTGGCCTATCTGCCAGAACAACTGAGCGACAGCCTCAGCGGCGCGTTAGCGAACCAGGGTTTTTTTTGGGCTGAGCGAGTAGTGAACGATCCATATCATGTAGAGCGAGACACTACCAGCCTCGGCAGGCCAGCAGGATGGCATAGAGCGGAGTTGGGCTCTAGGTAAGGATAACTCAAGGATGTCCTTGCGCTAGCATGACCGACCTAGAGCCACTTTATGTGGAACTTACCTGGATAGTATATATTAGGGCAGGGTTAAACATATCTAGTATATAGAAGCTAATTAAGTATAGTAAATTTATACAGACGTAATCGACGGATAGCTATAGGTTTAGATATAACGGTGGCACTCCTCTAGGCTAAGTAATTAGCGTACGGGACCTATTCTAAGTAGAAAATAACGGTTATAATTAAGGCGTCGGCCTTTTACAAAAGGGTAGAGCTAAGTTATAGTAAGGGAGTACTAGCCTTACCGGGCTAGTAGAGCGGCGTAGAATTTATACAAATATAGCTTAGCGATAGCGGTTATAGTATCGACGACAAATATAATAATAGGATTAGATAGCTTTACTCTCTAGTAGTTAATTAAGGAGAGTAACTTTATATAAGTGTACCGGATAGAGTTACGGTACTAGACTAGATTACTTAATAACGATATTATTTAGATACGGTAACGCTGTTAGATTTATACTAAATAGAGGATAACTAGGTATAATTAGACGGAGCTAACCCTCTATAAGTTAAGAGGATAGAGCTAAAGTATAGTTTTAATAGAGTATAAGTAGATTAGACGGCCTTTATAAATTAACCGAACGAACCAAAGTTATATAGATATAGTACGGTAAACGAAAAAGCCCGAATTAGGCTATATGAGCCTAATATTCGCCTTATCGAATAATTAATATCGGATACAAATTTAACGACGATACATAAACTAAGCTTAGATAATACTACTTCTACGGTGCTGTTACACGAAGACTTGAACTGTTGAGGCGATCAGGATTGGAGGGAACACCGTTTCTCACAGCAAAGGGATTCGTGGTATGGCAGATTACGCTAGGCAAAAGCATAGCGGATACAGATAATGTCCTATAATGATCCAGGTTTATGATTCAACGCACGATCCTCAGGCCATGTAAGGTGCATCCCTGCGTGGCGGGACGCACGCCATGACGGGACGCCATATTTTCCTCTCAACACAACAATCTCGACAACAGATTAGGGAGACAGATATTCCCAGAACAGCAACTTTAGCTACTACAATGCAATATTTTAGTAAATGTCTCCAAAATAGCCACTGCTTACCGTGCAGTACCATGATTTACTTTAAACGTCGCCTAACTACTTCACCTTTAACCACCATAGATGCGTCAAAACTGTATGCATCCTGCTAATAACCTATACAGTCGAAGCCCATACCATAATGACCTAATCCCGAGCCTGGCGATAGCATTCGAGTGGCAATTGTGTCTCTGCGCTGATTTGAATTCGACCAGCTTATGGCTGCTCTTCGGGTATAGTTCAGCCCTTGTATAGCGTTCATTTCGAAGATGCGTTGTCATTGCTGGAAGGCAGAGACAGCAGCTTAATTTCTGTAGAATCTCGTTAATGTGAACGGTTAGTAAGTCCGTAGTACACTAATCAGATGCGCTGAAAAGGAAACTTAAAAATACGTAATCGAGTTCAGCGTCAAAGAGACAGATGCACGAAAGCCACTCGGTATTCTTCAGGTTCGCTCCTAGCCCCCATACGATCCTAGCAGGAAACCTTATCTGCAGTCGGCGTATACGAGCTCAAGCACATAGTTGTACGATCCTGGAATGTTATTTCCGGTGCACTGGAAGTTGGAGGCTTTGCTTTGAAGTAAGGTTTGAGCTTCTGACGTACGCGGTTTTGTCCGCATGGGTAAGAAATATCTATGCCGTTTACTCTGCAGAAGCATAGTTGTGTATCTGTAGTATATTTATATTGCAGCATGAAAAGCGTTAACGAAAATATCATAGACGGATGAGACGGAAGCCTTACATCAGGGAAGGATTGGCCTGACGGGCACCTAGTGTGGAGACTGCTTCCTTCTGTGTAGAAGCCGTCCTGGAAGTGCAAGCGCTGCTCCAGAGAGGAACAATGCTGCTGAAAGTCACCGCAGAAAAAATAAAATGCATGAGTACAAGATTTAAATATTGCAAAGTGATGCTGAATTGAAGCTCCCCAGTTTGTGCGACAAGTGGGGAGCATGTACCCCTTGGACTAATAGTAACATGGACAAGTGGCTAAATCGGCATACCTCAATGGGAAATTAAGTGCATAAACCTTAAGTTGAGCACTATCTTTGTTTTAGATGTCTTACTGTCGGAAAGAGAAAGTGGGATTGTAAGCAGGAGCGGTCATGTGGTTATCAAGGCAATGTAATTGTAAGCAGTGGTCAAGGTAGAAGAGGATGATTGATTGTAGAGTGTGTGGCAACTATCGATCAGAGGGTATTATATACATGTTATGAGCTTAGTCATGAGTATTGATCATGTGATAGCTCTATCCTGCTTACAGTAATGATATGGATTGATGTAGGTTCGTGTGTAGTAATTATCGATCAGTGGATATTACATACATGTATCGAGTTTAGTCATAATGTATGATTGTGTGACGGTATTGTCTGCTTACAGAAATTACAGATCTATATGCTGCGTTGTGCAACGAGTGCCTACTGCGTCAGAAGGATAAAAAGTACATTGAATGTCAGGGCTAACGCTGGGATCAGGCCATCAACCGATGTTCAAAGGTACAGTCACACAGATGTCGGCACGACCCCAAGATTGTGCAACGACCCTGCAACACTCACTTCTTCTCTTTGTTTTTTGGTAACATTGTTGGAACATAGTGAGTGCTCAACCCTCACCACAACTGCCGTCATGGAAATAGAAGAATTCCGTCAAAAAGGTTCGTGTGTTTTTGTGGGGTGCGCAGTTTACAGATATGATACGTCATCGTTATTGTTTTACTTAAGGGTATTGCTGATCGGGCTGCTTACGATCTCGGATTGTAACTAACTGGTGGCGAGACATCCTAATTATGACTGATTCATTCTCCATGCTCGAATCATTATGTGCCAGAGGCTTAGAGGATGGCTGAGTAGGTGGCTTGATCACTTTTCTAAGGCCGATTGGGTCCAATAATTGTACTTCATGTATGGTATCTTTTAATTAGGGCCGCCATAAGCGGTGGGCTGCATGCTCTTCCTGGGGAAGACTGGCCGTGATAGCTGGATAGAGATCTCGTTGGTCCTTCCCTTCCTTACAAAGTGTTGATGGTGTGAGTCATGCCTTCTGGAAGCGTTTTAAAATCCTATATCACGAGTTAGTTTCCTGTCGCGCGATAAAGCTTGACTTGCCTTGTTAAGCATTTTAGTCTGCAGAGCAATGTCGACAGGGTCTAAGCTTTCCTAGTGCGTGAATGAAGCCTCCCGAAAACGTAGATATGGGGTAGTAGCAATCTCGAATCCTGAGGCATGCCCTGGATATGCGTACAGGCCTTTTTCTTGTCACAGCGGCTTTTCTTCTGGTGGGAGAACTCGTACGATCGAGTCGTCGCTGAGCGGATTTGAAACGGGATCGCGTTAACATGATGTGAATATCGAGCTCAAGAAGCAAAGACTTCACATGGAACAAAAAGGAGTTAGAAATTGAAAGTGAGTTTGAGCGGGAATTGTTGTCTTATATGTTTTTGAAGCTGTCTGAATTCTGCACTGCCGCGCCGGCTATGCAGACGCGGTTAGACAGCTTGCTTATTGGAGGACCATTCACAACGCCCCCTTAGCCTCATTTTGCTCCAGTCAGGTCTCGCCAATGCCTTCCATTGACACGTGAAGATAACTTTAATGTTCTATCTGAGACACGAGACAAAGCCATTAGGTGGGCTGTCATGCATCGTAGACTTCACACCGGAAACGGCTGTCATCTCACCCGAGCTGACCGACACACGGCTTTTAGTCATGACGGGATGCGCCCCCCATTTAGGGGCGTGCTTCCTCTAACAATGTTCTAACATGGTTCTAACCCGCGCATGTCCCGAAATAAATGTGAACCTACGTTAAAGGCGAAAAGCTTATGTAAGCTTGGGGGGACTTGGCTTCACGAGAGATAGTAGAGCAAAGAAATGGGTGAAAAGTAGAGCTCTCCGTGTATATTATGTGTGTTGTGTCTTGTATGTGTAGTACTAATCAGGGGCTTATATAGAGTTGATTAGGCTAAGTCATATGACTATATAGTCATGTGACTAAGACCGCTGCTTACTTGCTAAATTCGCGAACTAACTCTATCGAGCTACTAGAACTACCTACTAAAGAAGAATGTGAATAATATGTGGCTTGCTGTGAGAAATTGGCGCTCTTAAGATCGGAATAGTGCAAGAATCCTATGCAGTTCGCAATGCTCCAATCCGTGCGGAAATTCTGTATGCAAGCCTGCCTGTTCACGCCCGCAGGCGTTGCTTCTGCAGCCGTGCTCGACAGTTCACCAGGGAACGCAGATTGAAGGAGCGGAAAGGCATGGCAGGTAGATGAGGGAGATACGTATATAGTCCGCGATGAAAGCGCGCTCATCAAAATCCGTTCAACAGCAACCACCGTTTCCTCAGAAACGATGCTGGGCCGGGTTAGATGCCTCCATATCTGGAGGGTTTGCATCCGAAAATGGGCGCCTGCAAGCCAGTAAATCTTGGCACCGGAGATTCTTAGGTCCGCGGCTAGTCCATGTTCATTACATAATCGTTGTTGGATATGAGACGCTATCCCCGTCAGTAACATTTTACTGAAAACTTTTTGACTCTAATAACTTTCTAAAATTAGTTATAATAAAGCTTAAAAATAGGTTTTATAATAAAGCGAGCTGGAAATGTGGCAGGGTCACGTGACAGCAGCTGAAAATCTGGTCAAGCACATCCAGATGTCGTTCCCACGATGCTTCCGCGCCACGCATCCGAACCTTCTTGGTGAGCAAGACTACGAAAATGGGCAAGTTTACTCTCCGGGCTCGGCAAAACCGCAAGGAAGAAGAGAAACCCGATTTCGGCGAAAGATTGATAGGGCCAGCCAAGGATCATCTCGAGAGCGAGCTTCTCGCTCTCTACTGGGAAGGGGCCAGGAGAGAGCTCCGATACATCCTCCAAACCCTAAGCAAATGGGAAGAGCCAGCATTCGCAAAGGTTTCTTTTGATGAAGAAGAAAATACTAGTTCAGCCTCTGGGTTCGATACGTTCGTCAACCAAGTTGTTTTGTCATCTCGTCAATTGGCAAGCGAATATGACCGTGAGATTCTCAGACAAAGAGGCGAGCCTCTGGACGACAGAGATAGGGAACAACGGTCCGACGAAGAAAAGAGCGCTCACGCCAAGGAAATGTGGGAACGAAAGCAAAGCGAGGAAGTAATCGAAGATATTAGGACGTACCTTGACAACAACGACAGGAATTCCATCGACAAAGTGCTAGCTCGAGCCATGTTGCTCCTTCAATCTGCGCAGTTTCTCGACATCGATAAGATCATCGAGTACAGACATGACGACCCGCGATTTTCCGTGGGCAATGCTCCAGCCGTTCCTCAACTCAAAGCCCAGGGCGCCAACAGCCGGACGGGCTTGCCAGAGTTCGTTCCTGATTACTGCTCAGAGTGCCGTGAGCCTATCCAGGGATCCCATTTCACTAAAGCCCGGGTGGCAGAGGCTCCGATTGCTCTTTGCATCGCTTGCTACTACAAGACTTGTACTCCGGGGACAACGGCCTTGAAGAAATCCTACAAGCACACAAACCTTCACGATGCCATAGATCCCTCCCTTGCACGACGACTCTGCGGTTGCAGCTCGGTACCTCGTGCTGACTCCTATGGGCGGCTGAAAACACTGTTTCCGGTATCTGCGTCCGATCAACACATTCATTTACCTGGTCTCTCATCCTTGAGCTGCGGACTCTTTCGAATCGGAAGAGAAGTAGCTGAGGCAAAGTACAAGCATACTGCTACCAAAAAGAGTCGCCATCCAACCATTGCGGATATGAAAAAACATGCAACGGTTCTCTCAAGAACTAAGGGGGCTCCCACATTGGCGGATTATGAAAGGGCAGAGGCTTTGAAGAACCAGGAATCCCGCATCAAGGCTGGCTTTAACGCAGCTCGGCTGAAACCACAGAGCGTATCCAGCCTTGTGGACGGGAAGAGAACTATTCCCGAGTTTGGAGCGGGTTACTGGATAACGGATGCATACGAAAAGATACCGATATACATGAGGCATCTCCTTGACAACATTCCGTATGGAAATACGCACATGGCGCTGAGGGTAGGGACCATTGTCATTGAAATTGGTGCCGGCCAGTACGTGCAAAGCCATGAGAGCTTTTGAGTTCACAGAGCGACTTCTTACTAACGCTACCCAGGGATCACGGAGGAGTCCTTATTTCAAGCAAAGAGACCAATTATCTGCAGGTGTTTAAAGATTCGGACTCAGAGCTACAAAGCTCCGTCAACCGAAGCCTTCTGGTCACTCGTAAGACAAATCGACTTCTTCTTGCCCAGGATAACCGGCCTCGAGGCCCTAAGCGCTATAAAGTCATGATGAAGCAGGTGGTTGGTGGCGCATTCTGCAGCTTTTTCGAACATGATCTCGAGAGGAAGATTGCCGATGCATTAGTTAGGGAGAGCAAAGTCAAGATCGATCCGGGTCTCGATTTCGAAGACCAGTCCATTCTCTTCAATGACAGCCTGGATCGATTGATGGATCTCATCAAGCCTTATCTCGCTAGCCGGATCACAGCAATCTTCGCATCCATCGGCTCTCGTCTCCTCAGTCACGATGTGGATATCCACTGGAATTTGTCCAAGAACACATGCCAGACATTCTGCGACTCTATTCTCGACCACAACGTTTTCGGACCTCTAGTTGCACAACAATCAGCCAGCGACCAAAATCGGCGGTCAACGGATCTAGAACCGCTCTATCTCATGAGCTTCGTCTGCCGACCAAGTGCGTATAGAGCAGAGAGGTCTGTGTCCAAATTAAGTGTTCCGAACGGGCTCACAGAAGAGTATATCCTCAAGTTCCACTATGGCCGGCGGGAGGACTCTGATATGATCGATACACTATCTGAATACTGGTACGACTGGGGTGCATTTGGCGGCCCCATATACAAATATCAAGATGTCTTTCCCTGGGACTGTACTGAGGCATATGGGCGAGGGCACATCCGGTGCGGCCAATGCAATATCAGCAAGCACTTGTGGGCCTTTCCCTTTGATTCATGGTCGATCATCTCTCTACACTTGCTACGAGGGCGGCATTTATATCCACCATCAACGCCCCTAGACAATGGGAGCACCACGCCGGCCCAAAACACTCTCATGGGCGACATAGCCTGGTTTCGCAATCGCATGACCATCCTCCTCGGCCAGCGCAGCCTCCTCACCGTCGCAAAGGCGATGGCGCGCTCTCCCAAATTCCAGGATAGCACGGCTTGGCTGCACCAGCAGAACAGCACGCG
Organism: Darksidea phi; assembly: GCA_030770425.1. Taxonomy (NCBI): domain Eukaryota; kingdom Fungi; phylum Ascomycota; class Dothideomycetes; order Pleosporales; family Lentitheciaceae; genus Darksidea; species Darksidea phi. The sequence goes on along the minus strand of JASJFT010000263.1, from coordinate 24,390 downwards.
TCTCGATCGCATGAAGCTCGGAGGTATTCACCGCGCACAGCCGTTCAGTCATCACTTTGAAAAAGGGGCGTACCACCTGTTTTTTATAGCTGAGTGGGCACATCTTACGCGCCGCGATCAGATTGCCGAGTATGCGAAGCTGCGGGATGGTCGCATGAAGCTGCCTGGCCCGTTGCCTGAAATGCGTGCTATGTCCGAGTACTTGGACAGAACTGGCGAGGCCCTCATGGCCGAGTCTTTCGGGGTGATGCTGCCGCTTGCTATTGCGGATTTGGCCGATTCGGTCCAGCAATCGCTTGCGGGTGGTGGAGACACCACTACACATACCGTTAATGCTCCCAGCTCGGATTGGAGCTTTGGATGGCCGTTCGGGGGCGATTTGGGCGGGGGAGATTCTGGCGGGGGAGATTCTGGCGGGGGAGATTCTGGCGGTGGAGGATATGGAGGATTTTAAAATTGTTGTGACCGATATAACGGACAATTGTGAGACTTACAACTGCCAATGATAGCTGGAATAGGAAAATCGCATCGCTCATTGAATTAATTATAGCCTACTTGTCTGGGAAATGCCCTTTCCAGTCGCACCCCATACCGCATTTACAACAAGCCCACCATGGCACATGTCCCGTGAGATCCCTTGCGCAGCTGTGACACCGTGGCCCGTTCACTTTCACAAGCTTCTGCATATTTCGCACCTCCCGCTTATCTCGACGGTCGACGGCCTCCTCGGCGGTCCTGGCATCGCAGTCTCTACACAGCTGTACCTCGAAGTTCATTTCCCCGCTACTCTTTTTCTTCACCCACTCCATCGGGCATGCGACATAGTGTCCAAGAATAGCAGGATATGTCTTTGCAGCGGCGCATCTCGTGCAGAAGGCCACGCAACAAAGCATGTGCCATTCGGCTGCGGGAATAGGGACATTTTGTTTCATTTGGCAACCCTGTTCGTACCACTAGTAAGCGACTATACTCAGTCCGTGTTGGTTTGCTGCTTTACTGACCTCACATATCTGCCTTGCACAGCCCCAGCACTCCTGCTTACTGCCGTTTATACAGGAAGAGAGATGAAGCAACTCGATGCGCGACGACTCCCAGCTACTGTTTGTGGAGAACATTGCTCGGTGCATTCCGCGGCACGTCAACCCGAGATTCACGATATCAAGGTAGTGGAGGTTGCTTGATATGCTTGCTGCAACCGCGGCTTCGCCCAATGCCCGCACGAGAGGGTCGGCTTGGGCGGTTGATGGTGCGGTCGATGGTGGGAACAGGCTCAATTTCACTTTGGATAGAGGAATAGCGGCGTCCTTTTGACCCCGGGCGGGATTCGTTTTGCGGAACTTCCGGTGCAGGACTCTAATCGGGAAGATGGGAAACAACGAGTATGCAGCCGGCAAGCAAAGGATAAGTTGGAGGCAGCAGATAAAACTATCATGATATCTGGTTAGCTCCCGGCCAATCGAGGAGAATCCAGGACTTGGATTTGGATTATCTTACATGACAGCGATCTCTAGTGCATAGGTGGTGACAAGATATCTGCAGGCATGAGCGGGCGACATGCTGAGCGCGGACGCAGCGGAGCGAAACATTGCAGACTGGTCGGCCACAGCTCGACACTGAGTTACGGGGATGAGGGCCTGCTCGGTGGGGACTATGACCATGGCGGCGATGATAGATAGGGCGGTCAGGGCATCCGTGACGAGAAACCACCACGGAAAACCGTGCGGTCGCCATGTCCACACCTGTCTTACGCAATAGAGGACAACGATATTGAAGACAACGTAGATCCATCCCTGGAGCGTCAAGTATCAGCACACCGTATGTACGGCCAGAACGAACGTGATTAGAAAGTAACTCACTATGATGGTGCTAATTAAACAGCTGGCTGCCCATCTGTTCCAGTGTAAGACGTCCTCGCGCGGACGCGAACGCATCAGCGCGGCGGCATTGTACGCTGCAAATCCGCCCAAGACAGCGCACAGCAATCCGCTAAGGAGCCGTACTACTACTATGAACCGCCTTCTCTTGAGTGAAAGGTAAATATTCCCGACGATGTGCACCATGACGGCAAGTGGAATCGTAACGACGAGGGCGAAGCTTGACGAGATGCCTAGGACCATCCGCACACCAGAGCTGCTATTGCGGCGGCTCCAGCAGCAACACAGCGTGATGAAGAAGATCAGCAGTCCTAGACAGATGAACACGAAAGTGACAATGGCGCCAGCGCTCAACTGTCCGGCCATATTTGCTGCTTGCGATCAGAAGAGTGCGAGGGTTGGTGTGTCGGGAAAGTTGCGGGATGCAAATGCCCAACATGGGGGCTACTGTCAAGGGGCTTTCAGTTGAGGAATAAGAACTGAGGATTCTAGTGGCTGGAGGAGCTGAAACCAGGGACGCGCCACCACAACAATCCAAGCTGGCGCACACTTCACGGTGGCCAGTAGAAGCAATAACACAACATCCACCCTGAGTCGAGATCTTCTGGATTGTGCTCAACGGCGCAGGGCTGGTTCCGTAATGTCTAGGATTGCTGGAGAATCGTCCGCTGGAATAGCACGAGGGAGACAAAGAGGAGCACATGGGTTAGGGCCTGTTCGGTACGGCGCTGTTGAAAAGCCAGTTTTTCTGTTTTGTGGCGTACAGGGGGGGTTAGTAAGGTTGGCGCTAGGTAAAATTACCGACTTTTCAGCATCTGACGGTCGTGTTCGGTACGCCTAGATTATCAGTCGTCAGATATCCGTGCGTCTATTGTCAGACCTTGGGTCGCGTTCGGTACGCCGATAATCAGATCTCTATCAGTCTATTACTACACTTTGTATGTAGTTATACTATATATGACCTTCCTATAGCTATCACTATTCATCAGAGCTAGCGCTGAGCAAGCTACCTGGCCAGCGCCCTCGCCAGCGCCCTCGCTAGCGCCTACTAGGCAAGCTCAACACCATATAAAGGCGACGCGACAAGGATTTTACAGAGGCCGGAGGCTCAGCGCCGGTGCTCCGAGCGCTACAGCAGCTTTTCAACAGCAAAATGATGGTCTCGGCCAGTTTTTATTATTATTGGGGGCAGCTTATCCGCTAGTACGGAGGTGCGTTTCAAAAGTTCTTGCCTGACAGGGGTATCAACGCCACAAAAGCCACCATTCTTGGCAGCTGAATTCTGGCTGACGTGGCCATAGAAGCTATAGGAACCTCATTGAATATACTAAAAATCGTTACTACTATAGCTCTAAATACTAATATTATTACTTAGACTTTAATTATTACCCTTAAGTCTCCTTTTAAAGGTAAAATAACGTCCGAAATCGTTAAAAAAAACGGGTATTTTAGTACGAACGATTAACTCTATCTATATATAGGCTATTAAACGAGGCTTAGATCCTAATTACCTTTCTCTAGAGATTTAAAACGAGTAGCTTTAAGACTCTTCTTATTCTAGTAGACCTATTAAATAAATAGCTAAAGTTCGTAATTCTATTCTTTAAAAAGTACGACGTAATAGATATAAATAGAAGAAAGCTTATACTAATCTTACTAGTTCTTTTAGTTAAGAAAGAATTAGATATATCTACTATAATAATCTAGTAACTACTTAAGAAGAAGAGATTTAAGAAAATAAAGCTTATAAGAAAGAATTAGATATATCTACTATAATAATCTAGTAACTACTTAAGAAGAAGAGATTTAAGAAAATAAAGCTTATAAGAAAGTCTAAACTAATAAAAAAGATAAAGAAGAATAGATTAAGATAATATTTAGACTATAAGAATTAGATAATAAAAGATTTTAAAAATATAATCTAGTCTAATAAAATATCTATAGTTTTTCTATACTAATAAAAGGATTATAAAATCTAGAGATAAATAAATAAGACTTTTCTATATAGCTATATATATAAAAGATAGAAAGGCTATTTTAAGTTTATATTCTAGAACTACTTCTTTTATAATAAAAAAGAGTCTTATTACTACTAAAGGCTTAAGATAAAGAAGAAGAAATAAAAATCTATTAAAGATACTAAAGAACTTAATTAAACTCTTAAGCTTATAATAAAAGAGTAGTAAAAGCTTAAGAATAGATTTAAATAACTAGAATTATATAATAAGCCTAGTAAATAATCTTAATAACGTTAGAATAAGAAGAATAGAAAGCTTAGTTGTAGAATAAGAATAGATATTAATTAATAATAATATTAATTAAAAGTATTAATTTTTAAATTATTACTTTTTATTATTAAGTATAATATATTTTATAAACGAGTAGGTAGTATAAGTAAATAGATTAAAAGAGATAAAATTCTAAGAATATATATATTATAGTATAAATATACTAGGATTAAGATAGAATATAAGTTATATTATAAAGAACTAATATTAAAATAAATAAGAACTATATATATCTAATATAATAAAATCTAGTAAAAAGAGTATTATAACTATAAGTATAATATATAATAGATATAAATAGTTATAAGTTAGTATTATAATAATACCTCTTCTTTAAATAGTTATATATCTTAGATAGCTTTATAAAAAGAAAATTTATTAATATTAATATTCTTTAAATCTATCTTAGGGTAGGTTTATCTAGATAGTTATTATAAAATTAATAGATTATACTCTCTTAATCTTATAGATTAGATACTAGCTACTAAATAATAGAATAATATTTCTATTTAATTAAGTATATTAGTTATTATAGGTTCTTATTATAGTAGTTTAATAGGGACTTAAATTCCTATTATTTAATTAGTTTCTCTATTCTATCTTCTTATTTAAGTATTCTTCCTCTAAAATATTAAAACTCGGCTTTATTTATTATATTTTATTCTAGAAGTCTTTAAGAGGGGTATTTTAATTAAAGTAATAAGTTATAGAATATTAGAAATATTTTTATAATTACTAGAAGTTCTAGAATATATATTTAATTATAAACTTTTAAAACTTTAAATAGATTTACTATTTTATTATCTTCTTTTTTTATTAGTTTATTAATTTTTATATTTCTTATATCTATAAAGATCTTATCTTCTATAATAAACCTTAATATATCTTTCTACTTCTTATTTATATAGTATTTATAGTACTTAATAGATTATTTAATAATAGCTTTTAACTAGGTAATAATATAGTCGAACTAGTTAATAATATTATTTAGCTAGGCTTAATCCTAAATTTTAGATAAAAGCTATAATTAGTAAAGAATAGAGAAATACTAGTTATTTTAAAGATAATATTATTTATAGTAAATTCTATTAGAGAAAGTTATTATATTATTCGTTTACTAAGTTCTAGTACTAACCTTATACGTTTAATTATATATAGTTACGTAGAATTTATATATATAGATTATCTTCTTAGTAATTTACTATATATAGAGCTTTATATAATTTTTCTAAATAAAAGAAGCTTCTATCTAAAGTTTTTTTAGTTATTAAGAATTATCTATAAATTATTATTTAAATTAAATTATTTTTATTATTTCTATTTCGTACGTACGTATATATACTCTAGCTATTTACTTAGTTAAATCTCTATAGTCTATTATTATAAACTATAGACTATTTAATACTAATTAGTAATTAAACTATACGATAGAAGCTAATAAATTACTATAATAAGCTTCTACTCTATATAGTAAAATCGTAAATTAGTAAAAATAAAGACGAAGACCTTCTAGATTACCCTAGACTTTATTTTAAACCTATTCTATATAGAAAGTAGAGATTAAGTTAATAAGTATTATATACTAACTCTATCTCGTATATCTATATAGAAAAGAAGATTAACTTCTTTTATATAAAGGTAGATAGCTAATAAATTAATAAATATAACTATAACTTCTTTTCTAACTACTATTATACGAATATAAGTCTATAATCTATCTATCTATCTTCTCTTACTATCGTATAAACGTAAAAGTAATACTAATAAATCGAATTATAATAATAAAATAAGTTATCTACTCTCTATTATTACTATCGATATATATAAAGAAGAATAGACTAATAACTAAAAGAAATAATACTTTATACGAAGAATATACTTAAAATATAAATATCTTAATAGAAATTTTATAAAAAGAAATCGATCTAAGATATTAAAGTAATAGAATTAACCTTAATAATATTACTATTAATTTAGAAAAAGATGTTATCTAGCTAAATTTATTTATTAGATATACCCTAGCTAACTTATATATAATAAGTATTTAATTTAGATTTATATAATAGAAGTCTCTTTAAAAGATCTATATAAAATATAGTAGAAGTTTATATATAGTAGAGATACTATACCTATACCTTATATATAATAATAAAGCTATAAAGCTATATATAGTACTATCGATTATAAGATACTAATAAGATAATATTTTAAATATTAAGACGCTAGATAAGAAATAATATATAATACTAAACTATAAAGTCTAATTAGAAGACTAATAGTAGTAGTAAGAAGTTAATATACTAATACTACTATCTATAGTATAAAAATTACCTATAATAATACTAGTATTCTACTTATATCTATCTCTTATTCTTAGCTAGCTTTCTTACTATATCTATCTCTTATTCTTAGCTAGCTTTCTTACTATATCTATTCCTTATTCTTAGCTAGCTTCCTTACCTCTTTCTTAAACTTATTATTAATACCTACTAACTATATATCTTCGCTAACGATTATTCGTCTAATCGTAGAGGGTTTAGTATTATTAACGTATTTAACTATCTATATATATTATTAGTAAATTAAAAGCTATTATTATCCTATAGTTACTATCTATACTATTATATAAGATATCGAAATATTAAAATATAATAAGATAATTAAAATTATAAAAAATATAGCTAGCTTAGAAGCTAATATAATATTATACCGAGTAGTAGCCTAAGCTCTTAGGGGAGGAAATATATAATAAGTATAATAGATTAAATCTTTATATAATTCTTTCTTAAAAACTTTTAAGAATAAACTATTAGTTATTAGAACTATATAAATTATATATTTAAGAAAGAATTTAAGAGTCTTTTTTAAAAATAAGATATATTCCCTATATTAGATTTTAAGACTACTTAATTATAAAGATTATATAATATTATATAGTAAAACTTTAGTATTAAGAAGATTAAGTCGAAATTCTAAAGACTTCTAATATATATCCTATACGATACTACTAAGAGAAAAATAAGCTCTAAGAGAAATAAGAAGGATATTTAATAAGACTCTTTTCTTTCTTCTTCTTCTTCTTTTTAAAATACCTACTAGGATTCTTAGCCTTTAAGATATATATCTAGATTTTTATATAATACTATTTTAAAATAGTATAAAGAGACCCTAATTAATCTACTATATAAACCCCTCTCTTCTATATAAAGAACCTTAGTTCTTATTATATCTATATAGCTACTATCTTAACTATCTTTAATACTAATTAGTAACGTATATAATAATATCTAAGAAGAATTAAGTTCTAAGAATAATAAGAACTTCTAATAAGACTCTTTTTCTTCTTCTTCTTCTTCTTTCTCTTCTTTTCTTTAGAATATCTAATAGAATCCTTATTCTTTTTAATATATACCCGAACTTTTATATAATAATATTCTCTTTCTCTAATAATAAGAGGTAGTCTCTACTTTATAATTATATAAAAATCTCTCTTTTATATAAATAACTTTAACTTCTATACTTAGCTATTTTTCTTCTATCTTTTCTTTATTATTATAGTTTATATAAAGTATATTTATTCTTATAAAAAAGTATAAACTTTTTCTACCTATCCTAGTTAATTATAAAAGAAAAATAAAGAAAAAATAAAAAAAATTCTTCTTTCTACCCTCTTCTACTCTTCTTTTACCCCCTTCTATCTCTTCTTTCTCTCTTCTCTAATACTTATATCTATTAGTCGTAGTAGTTATACTAAATTCTATATAACTACTATATATATAAAGTATAGGTATTACCCTAAAAGCTAGATATTATATAATATTTAATAAAGAGCTTAATATTCCTTATTATACGACTATAATACTTCTAGTAAAAAGTAATAAAAGTTATATTATAACTCTATATAAGTACTATATAAAAGTATCTTTTTCTTTATATAATTTTTATAATAAACTTCTAAATATTTATATTCTAAACTACTTATAACTTATTATATAAAGATATTACTACTATAATCCTCTTTTTATTTTAAGAAATATTAAAACTCTTTATATAAAAAAAAGAAGAAGATATTTATATTAATATAGAGGCTTTATACGAAGGCTTTATTATTTAACTATCTAATAAGTAGAAAGATAGAGAGATAAGTTAACGTAGTATATATAATAAGATTTTAAAAAGGAATACTAGAAGTACTAATATCTATACTAATACTACTAATAGTCTAAGTAGGAATAAGAACTATTTTATATAAAGAAGTTTTTAAAATTTAAAATTTTTAAAGTTCTACTAGGGATTAGTATTTATATAAAAAAAGAAAGAAGTTAAAGTAAAAGAAATAAATTATATAGAGAATAATAAGATTTAGATTTAAGAAAAAAAAAACTATAAAGAAGAAGATTAGTCCTCTATTTATACCTACTATCTATCTTAATTCGTTTACTTACTACTCTTAATCCGTTTATTTACTATTCTCGATCTATTTACTTAATTTCTTAAGCTATTTACTTATTATAAATAGAAATATAATCTATAAACTACTCTTCTTTTATATAATTTAATTCTACTCTTACTTTTATTTTATATAAAAAAGAGATATTATAAAACTACTCTTACTATCCCTCGTATAAATACTTAATTATTTAATTCTAACCTATAGATAAATACCTACTATTCTACGATTAATTAAATTAGTAATTAGAATTCTATTATATAATACTATATAATATAGTATAAATAGACTTCTTCTTTATATAAAAAAAAAGCTATACTAATTCTATTTATATAGTCTTACTAATAAACGAATTAGTAGGTACCTAATAATTAGATCTAACTAAGACTACGTTTTATTTACTAGTAGTCTAATCGTATTAATAGAAGGTTAATATCTATTATTAATAGATATAATATTAGTAGTTAAGATTAGTAATTAATTTTATATAAATATAAGAAGTAAAATATAAGATTAGTATTCGTATAAAAAGTTTAAATAGAATATTAGTACTAAAAAAGAAAAATTACTAATATTTATTTACTAAGTTCTAATATTAACTTTATATATTTAATTATATATAGTTATATAGGATTTTTATATATAAATTATCTTCTTAGTAATTTATTATATATAGAGCTTTACGCGATTCTTTTAGATAAAAGAAACTTCTATTTAAAGTCTCTTTAATTATTAAGAATTATCTATAGATTATTATTTAAATAAAATTATTTTTATTATTTCTATTTTATACGTACGTATATATACTCTAGCTATTTACTTAATTAAATCCCTATAGTCTATTATTATAAACTATAGACTATTTAATATATATCTAGTTATCTTAATAGAAATTTATAAATACTTAGAAGTATACTTTAATATTACTATTTACTTACTTAGTCTAGCTATTAGTCTTAAGATAGAATAATAAGAAGTATTTTAGTATAATTCTAAGTTTTATAAATAATTAGTTCTAAAACTATAATATATCTTTATAAGTATATAGATTATAATAAGAATATATTTATATATATAATTATACTACTATAATTCTAAAAGTAGAGTAATATAGTTAATAAAGATATTAAAGTTAAATAGATTAATACTTTTTTATTTATCTACTTAAAACTTTATATAGTAATAAAAGTAAATTCTAATATCTTTTTACTTAATTATATATATAAAATAAATATATTTAATATATCTTTTCTTTATATTATAAATATTACTTATTTAAATATTTACTTTAATATTACTTATTATTTTATACTTAAAGAGAAAGATTATTAGTATATTCTTATTATTAAGTATTTTTAAAAGTATTTTATAATACTTAAAATCTTATCTAAAGTCTTTATTACTAATTAGTAAAAGAGGTTAAAAAAGATATTACTTTAAGAGTTTCTTTATACTAAATAATATATATATACTTAATACTTATACTATATAATACTTTTTATAATAATTAAGATATAAAATATTTATAAAGATAATAATAATAAGTATAAAAAAAAGATTAAGAAGAAGTATAAAAATCTTTTTTTTTCTTTAATTTAGTAGTAGATATTAGCTATATTATATAGCTATTCTATTTAGTACTAAGATAGAAGAGCTAAGACGAAATCTATATAGAGTCTATTCTTTCTATTAATTAATACTAATTTTCTTTTAATTAAAGGAATATTCTTTATAAAAAATCTAAGTAAACGTATATTATATATAAGTAATCTAGTAGTACTAGTATCTAATAATAGAGATAAAAGTATATTAGATCCTCTTTAATCTAAATATACTATAGTTAGAAAGAAAATTAAACCCTTAACCTTTAGTAAAGTAAAAATAATTTATTATTAGACTAAAGTACCCTATAATTAGAATAATAAAGAACTAGAAGAAGATTTACTAGATCTCTAATTTTATATAAAACTTCTTCTTTCTTTATAAGAATTCTAAGATACCTTTAAATAATTAAATCTTAATTTAAAGAGATTTTTTTAGTATACTCTATCTATAGGTACTTTTCTATCTATAAAAACTTTATAAAAGCTTAAGAGTATTTATACTATATATTAATTAAATAAAAGCTTAACTTTAAGTAAAAGTTTTATAAAAAATATATAAAGATTACTTTAATCTTATTAATTATATTAAAAGCTAGATTAATATAAAAGTTTATTAAATAAAGTATTTTTATAAGTACTTTTTTAACTTTAAATACTATTATAACTCTTTTTAATAAAAGTATATATTAAAAAGTCTAAGTTAAATTTAAGTAGATCTAATAACTATTTACTCTATATTATAAAGAATACTAATCTTATATTAAAAACTTAAATAAAGAAGTATAATAATAGACTAGTAATTAATATAAGTTATATAAAAACTATATTATAAAAAGTTTATAAGCTTTATAAAGTTTACTTTTAAGTTTTATTAATTATATATTAATTAATAGCTAAGTAAATTAAGCTTATAAAGAATCTTTAATACTTAAAATTATATATAAAAGTATTTATATTAAAGTTTATTCTTTTTTATTAATATACTCTTTATTATTAACTTAAGAGGATATTTTAGAATAAGCTAGTACTTAAAGCTATTAATTTTAATTAATATTAATAATATTACTTATAAAATTTATTTAAGCTTAAATTTCTTTTAATTCTTTCTAAAGATTTTATAATTATAAAATATAAGAGATAACTTAAAGATACTATTATTATAATTCTTTTTACTAATTAAAGTAAATATTAATTATTTTTACTTTTATAAAAAGATCTTAGATAATATATTTACGTAGTAAGCGGCTATTTTAAATAAGTAGCTACCCTTAAAATATATCTAAAAATCGAAAATCTATACCTTTATATCTTTATAATAACCTTTTAATAATCTTTTAAATTTTAATAGAATATAGATAGTATCTAGATAAAGAGGATATTAAATTCCTAAAAGCTAAAAACTAATAGTACGTAAGATATTAAAGAAAAGGTAAAATTTCTTAAATTTAAGGGCTAAAATATAGCTATCTTAAAGAATATTAATTTTTAACTTTTAGAAATTTAATATCCTCTTTATCTAGATACTATCTATATTCTATTAAAATTTAAAAGATTACTAAAAGATTATTATAAAGATATAAAGATATAGATTTTCGATTTTTAGATATATTTTAAGGGTAGCTACTTACTTAGAATAGCCGCTTACTACGTATATATATTATATAAATAATAATCTTAGAATTTCTTTTAAATTTAAGCTTCTTAAAGATATATAAGTACTTATCTAAATAAGTACTTAAATTATTAAAAATAACGATAAGTTAAAGGTATAAGTATAATTATAGTAAAAAAAATAATCTAAAAAAACTACTTTTATCTTTAACTAATAGTAATAAATCTTTAATATACTTATTATTCTTAATAATTAGATATAAAACTTTAATAAAAGGTTATTTAATACTCTTCTAATAGCTATACTAGTCTCTTAAATTATAATTTATCTTATTTATAAGATTAAGAAGTATAATAATAAATAAGCTAAAAAGCTCTTTAAATAGTTTTATAGTAATTTATATATCTTAATACTTTTAATACTATTTCTAGTATCTTTACTAATATTATATACTATATTAAAATCTTATATTTCTATTAAAAATACTAAAAACTAATATAAATTAAAGAAGTTCTTATACTCTAAATACTTGGAATAATAGAGTTAGTTAATATTTTAGCGTTAAGTAAATAGGTAATCTACTACGTAGCGTTGCCCTCGTAGGGGGACCTATTAGAGGTTCTTCCCTAGCTTAAGAGCCCCCCTTATTAGTTACCCTATTAGGCAATTAACAGCTCGCTTATTAAGATCCACGAGGCCTAAAAGCTTGCTAGCAAGGGTTAACAGGCCTGGCGGCCCTTGCTAGTAAGCGTTGACAGGCCTAGCGGTCCTCACTAGCGCGTCCTGGTGAGTTACTCGAGGGCTTACTATACTAGGGCGTTCTCTAGCGCTAACTTTGATATCTTAGAGCTCGATTTTTAGTCTTGATTTGGTGGCTTTTCGTTGATTTCTGATGCCCTGAGATCAGCCTCTCAAGCTTGCGAGATCAGATTTGAATCACGCCTGTTCCTAGGGCAGTTTCTTGAGGAGATCTCTCCTGAGAGGCCCTCTGATCAATCTGAGTAGTGTTTTGTTAGGGTCCTTTGTCAACTGAGCTCAGATCACCAACGTATCATTGAGGTTTTTGGCGGCATTTTTGATCACTTTAACTCTACCCTACAACCACCTATTCAAATGACCTCAAATTTTTTTGCCATGTGAATTGATAGTGCCTTATCACCCGCCTGGAGTTTCAGAGCAAAATATCAATGCCTACAGGTAGGGCGTTGACGCGCGTGGTGGACTATTTGGTGAGTTGATGCGCTGGGCGGGGGCGCGAATACTGATATTTGGCGAAGAATCAACTTTGATTTCGGGGAAAGCTCAATGCCCGTTGATGTGAGAATATTTAAAATGTGGCGGTGCAAATGTATGGGCACTGATTGGCTCGCTAAACTTTTAGCGCCGGAAACTAGTAGTTCCGCCCCGTACTTGCCGAATCTATTTCGCCAAAATAAAAGGCGATTGATCAGTGCAGCCCACCAGAAAACCATACCGAGATCGCTACAGTTCGCGACGACGCCCTGTCCAATTAGTGCATGGGAGAAGGTCAAGGATTGTCAACTAAGATGCTGAGATTCGATCCCTAGTGCGCGATCCTAGATCTGATCACTTTTGGTGGTGGTTTTGGTGAGTTGCTGCCAGCTAGCTGAGACGATCCCAGTGTATAGGCACCTACAATGCACACTCTTAACCCTCCGTCCCCCCCACTATCACCCTAACCCGCTCCAAGTACTCCGCCATATGATGCACCTCCAATCTTGCAAAGATCCACGGCTGTAACTCCTCAACGCCCACCGCCATTGTAACTAGCCCTACTCCTTGCTCGGCCTGCCGCCGCTTGGCCAGCAAAACTACATCGCCGATCTGGAAAAATTGCTGGGGCGGGAGCACCCACCGCAGCGGCGGCAGTGCCCCGCCAATGTCCGCCGTCACGTAGCGGCCCATCTCCGCGAGTCCCGTGGCTACTGCGCTGGTTGTGCCGTTCGCACGGTTGGTTGGCGCGTGCGCACGAGCGCTGCGGAAGAGGTCTACGAGGGAGCTGGTATATGGTGCGTCGGCGCGGGTGACGAAGTCGTGCTCGTTGATGAAGCTGAGAACTTGTCCGATCACGATGCGGGTGGTGGAAGAAGTTGTGGTATGAATTGGAAGGGAGGAGGGGATGGGGGTGGAGATGGTGGGTGGACAGCCGAACGTGATGAGGGAGAGCTTCAGGGGTGCTGAGGATACTTTACTCCTGTTAGCGGTTTTGGCGCAAAGCAAATGGCGATGGAAGAATAACAAGAGCGGTGCAGGACTTACGACGGGCGACCCGAAGGTTGGTAAGGAAGTGGAGGAATAGGAGTGATGAGACAGCAGCGCCTGCAGAATGACCTGTGAAGATTACATTGTTGATGGGGCGGCTGCTGTCTGAAATGTACTGTGCCATCTGCTGCTGCAATTTCGGTGCTAGAGCTTTAGCCCCGTGGAGGAAGCCGGCATGTGCTGAGAGAGGCGTGTTTACGCCGCCGCTGCTGGTCTTCAAGTCATAGTTAGCACAATGAATATATAAAACTCGTGCCTTTAGCACATACTATGAAGTCTCCAACTTCTTGACCGTCACCGTTCAGATTAACCGAATGGTCTCGTCGAAGCTTCGTTCCGCGGACCGCAACGATCAGGGTTCCGGGTGAAGTTGGACTCGTGTTGAAGTACCATATTCCGAAAGCCTTCTTTATTGCATCTGCAGATGGCTCGGAATAGCACAGAGAGACTGGGGCGATAACAGCTGGCGGAATCGGATCCTTTGGCTTATACACTGCTGCGGAACAGATAGCTGAGAGAATTACATAGTCGGCGTCGCTCGCCGGGCTAATTTGCGTGTTTCAGTCAGATAATGGTGTTGAATTGCCAAATTTGGGAAGCTTGCAGTTACGCACCATATCCATCTCTGGCCGAGAGCGTCTGGAATCTTGGAGTTGCTGTAGCTTGCTACGGCTCTCCGAAGCTGTAACATCTGCAGATCCAGCTGATCATGGAACGGAGCTGGTAAACCGGTTAGTACTACTGCGCCGTGAAATACCAGTCGAGTACTCCCAGAAATGGTCAACCTACCTTCGCAGTCCCATTCATCAAGAACAAAATCAAGCCCTGAGATCAGCTCCGATACTGCGGCAGATGACCCCTCGGAGTTATCGACCGAGTCTGATCCAGAATTGGGTAAGGCAGCAGAAGTGACGAGTGCAGCCTCGGCCCCTGTCCGGACATTTTTCTTTCTGAGCCAATTCATCTTTCTATTTTGCCATGTACCTTCTATGGCGTTACTGAATGAAGGTTCCGGAACGAGGAATCAGACAGTCTGGAGTAACTCTGAACCCTCTCCAGACAGCCTGGTGTTCGACACTCTGCTGACCACAACGGCGAATAGCAGATCCTGTTGGTTGGGCTCTATAGTTGACTGGTATGTGCTGGCGTAGGTGTGTACGACTAGTACGAAGTAGCAAAGGTAAGGAAATAACAGATAACGCGGAAACAGACAGAAAACACGATTGTATTGCTTGGTTGCTGATGATAGCTAGGAGCAGCAGGATGGGCAGAGAAGACTGCACGCGCTCGAGCCTGCGCACGGGCAGCTGTTGAATGGGCTCTTTCAGCTAGCTGCTTATGGTATGAGCACGAGGGGGCAGCTCGGCCCACCATAATTTTAGCTCGGCCCACCAACCGCGCTAACGCGCACCCCTGTTCGTTGGTCGGCTAAGCTAAAGACTGGTCGTTCTAGCTTAGTATTAGTCGTCTGAGCTTTCTACCCCTATAAATCTAATAAACTTAATAAAAAAAACTAATACTATATTTTTTTAATATAATAAGAAGATATTCTTTATATAATAAAAACCTTCTTTTTAATATAATAAGAACGTATTCTTAATATAATAAGAAGATATTTCTAATATAATAAAAATCTATTAAAATCTTTATACTTTAAACTATATTAAAACTTATATAAAAAATAAAAAATAATATTATAATTAAAATTATTCCCTTCTTTAAAAGCTTAGACTACTACTTAATATAATATTATATTAGCTTTTAAGCTTATTATAGTACTAACCTATAACTATTTATACCTATTATATACTATATCTATAGCTACGATACTCCCTTTATTAAACCTTACTATATTAGATATATATAGCTCTTATTCATTTTAATATTAGCCCTTTATAGTATAACTTATATTTTACCTCGATTCTAGTATATCTATACTATAATAGTTTATACTATTCTTTCTTTTAATTCTACTATTAGGGTAAGATACTCCTCTAATAGCCTAATCGACTACTTTAAACCTAGAAATACTAAGCTAGACCTAAGATCTACGCTATACCTAGAATATTAAGAATACTAAAGAATATTATAGCTACTAATAATTAGTAATACTAGTAGGGCGAGTAACTTACTATTATAATTAGTTAGGTTCCTATACTAGCCTCTCTTATTCGTATAGAAGGCGTAGTAAGCGATCCTATTATATTAATTATACTAGGAAACGAGGAATCTATCTTCTTAACCTATTATAGTATTAAAGCTATATTAAATACCCTAGATATAGGTATATAATACTATATTATCTTTCTTATTATAGATCTTAAAGAAGTATACTAAATTATTTAACTATTCTAGAGTAAAGTCGACTTTCTACGTACCTAGACCTATATCTATACCTTTTACTACTATCTTATTAATAATTTTAATAAATTTAATAGAGTAAATAAGTTTATAAATAAATACTAGACTAAGTATAAGAACTAGAAATATAATATTCGCGATATTTATACTATAAATAGGGCTATCTTTAATATAAAGTTTAAATATATCTAATATATCTCTAGCTTTATATCCGATAAAGCTCTTAATATCTATTATAATTAATTCGATATAATATAGTCTAACCTAAATAATCCTACTAAATAGAAATAGTAAAATACGACTAATCTATTTAAGACCCTTAATATCTACTATATTACCTTTAATAAATAGATTAAGGTAAATAATAAGTTTAATAAACTTATTATAAGTAGTTAGTTATTTTCTAACTTCTAGACTAAGTTCTATAAATAGACTACTAAGACGGAAAAAATTAATATAAAAAAGATCTAAGCCCTTCGTACTAAAGTCTCTATTATACTAGGTACTATAGCTATCTACTAAGAAAAGTAACTAGACTATATAGACTATAAAGAATAGGTAAACCTCTTTATATAAATCTAGAATAGAAAGTAGAATAAAGAATATATTAAGAGTATATATACTAGTTTTCGTCTAAATACTAACTAACTAAATAATATTTTTTAGCCCGCTTTACTAACTAATATATTCTTATTCCTAGTAACTAATACTAATAACTTTATAATTTTAGATATTATATACGTTCTATATACCTCCCGCGAAGAACGTAAAGCTATTAGTACCTACTTCTACTATAGTAAAGTAGGTTACTTTAAGGAAAATTACTAAGAAAAGAAGAAAAATAACGAATAATTTAGTAGGGTACTAGGTTAAGGATAGACTATATAGTAAATATCTTAGGACTAATAAATAATATATATCTAATCTTAATACCCTTAATACTAGTAGGCCTAGAACTAATATACGTAAATCTAATACGACCGCCTCTAGCTCTAGTATAATAACTAGAATACTAATAACTAACCTCCTTACTAATATCTATTTAATAATCTCTTTTTTAACTATACTATAGATTAACCCTAGGGATATACTAGAACTAAAACTTTTATACCTAAGACTAAAGTCCCCTATATTAATATACTAGTTAGTTTAGTATTATTCTTTATAAGTATCTCTTATATTAATAACTTAAAAAATATATAATCTCTAGTTATTATCGTAACTAGAGGTTAGGTAGAAAAGAATTATTAAATAAGTAACTATACTAAATTTAAACTATTCTAAGTAAAAAGGCCCCCCTTTAACTTAGATCTATAGATAGTAAATTATTATTTATTTATACTTCTTTTCTACTTATATATACTATTATTAATATATAGAATCTTATAGATAGTAGATATTTAGCTATTATCTTTCTTAACTAAACTTTTACTTAAAAGTACTCTATTAATACTTATAATATATCCTTTTTAAGGAAGCTTTTACTAGCTAATAGCTATATAAGTAATATACTTATATAATATACTATTCTACCTATATAGGTTAGAAACTACTACGAAAACTACTTACTATATATTACTAACCTAGTCTAAAATATATCTATTATCCTTAGTCTTTCTTAGCTTTAAAAATATAACCCGTCTATTAATTAAATATTAATAATAGTTAATATAGATTCTTAGTACTATTAGAAATACTACTACTACGAAACCAACGTCGTATAAGTAGCTTTTTTAACTACCCCCCCCTATAAAAATATATTAGATAAAACTAAACTACTATACCTTAAGCTATATACTAACGTAACGAATTATTAACTATCTTTATATATCGAGGATATTAATAAGTATAATCTCTATTAACCTAATAGAGAAACTCTAATAGACCTACCCCTTAAACTTACGCTAGGTCGCCCCTACTATAGAATAAGAAACTTAGATATCGAATATAGGAAAATCCTAAAATATTAAATAATTATAGTACGAAATTATATTATAACTAAACTACTACTAGCTATATAAGTAGATAGACGCTAAGTTAATTTAAAGAAATCTAAGAAAGAATTACTACTATTACTTAGCGTCCCTCTACTAACTAAATTAAATTATAAATCTTTTAATTTTTCTAATATTTACCTTATATAAGCTATAATCTTCGTATAATTCTATAAATAATCTAATATAAAAGCTACCCGTATTATATAAAACGAGTTAGACTAAGTACTTAAAATATTATTAAAGAATAAAGGAGATTAAATTCTAAATCTTACTAAAGAAGAATTTAAAAGTATTTTAGATAATAAAATTATAACGAATCTTCTAAATAAGTTTTTATTATAGTTTTATAAATTTCTTACTAACTATAAATATACCCTATACCTTCGAGGTATTAAAGAATTAGATATTAATAAGTTTCTTATAGGAAAACTACCTCTATCTAATAACGAGCTAAAAAAGAAACTTCTAAAATAGCTAAGGGATATAGTAGCCGGATTTCTTCCTAAAAAAGTAGACGAACTTTCGCTAAGACAAGTATAGAATTATAAGATTAATATTATCCTAAATAAAGAACCCTTATATTAAAAGAATCGATTTTTTTTTTTACCTAAACTCCGCGTTATACGTAAATAGCTAGATAATAATCTAGATAAGGGATTTATCTAGAAATCTTATATATAATATACTATTCTCCTACTCCTAGTAGTAAAACTAGGTAGAAAAGTATATATATATTAAGATTATAAAGGCCTAAATAATATTATTATTAAAAACTACTACTTACTATTCCTTATTCGAGAAACTCTTAATACTCTTTATAATATAAAGGTATATACTAAACTTAATATTATTATTATCTTTAATAAATTACGTATCGTCGAAGAATATAAGTAGAAAATAGTATTTATTATATATTTTAGACTTTTTAAAATCTTAATTATATCTTTTAGCCTTTATAACGTACTAGTATCCTTCTAGAACTATATTAATTATACTTTTTATAATCTATTAAACTATACTTATACTACGTACCTTAATAACGTCCTAGTCTACTTAAATAATAGAAAAGAATACTAAAAGTACGTCTAAGAAGTAGTTTAAAGATTAATTAATATTAGTCTTTAAATCGATATCTATAAATATAAGTTTAAGATTATAAAGATTAAATATCTTAGACTTATTATCTTTCCTAGTAGTATTAAAATAGACTCTAAGAAAGTAGCTATAATTTTAAAATAGATATAACCCCCTTATTTAAAGGATCTATAGAAATTTTTAAACTTTATAAACTTTTATTAATACTTTATTCGAGACTTTTTAAAGATATATACCCTACTTAATAAACTTCTATATAAGGATATACCGTAGAACTAGACTATTAAATAGACTACTATCTTCGAATTACTTAAGAATTCCTTTACTATAGTACTAGTACTAGTAATATACGACTTTATTAAAAAGATAGTCTTAGAAACTAATACTTCTAATTAGGTATTAGAAGATATTCTCTTCTAATATAATAATAATAGTATTCTATATATAGTTACCTATTTTTCGAGTAAATATAATACTACTAAATATAATTATAAGATCTATAATAAAGAATTATTAGTAATTATTAAATTCTTAGAAAAATAACAACTAGAACTCTAAGGAACTACGGAATCGTTTAAAATTATTACTAATTATAAGAACCTAGAATACTTTATAACTATAAAGGTACTATTATAATACTAGATTTACTAGTTAGAGTTTCTATTATAATTTAATTTTAGAATTATTTATCGACTAGACTTAAAAGCTATATAACTAAATATACTAAGTAGGATACTAGAAGATTAATTAAATAAGAATAATATCTTTAATAATAGAGTAAAAAATAGACTATAAATAGTTCTCTTATTAGAAGTTCTTAGTAATAAAGTTTTAAAAGATCTTCTTAATTAAATCCTTATAAGTGTAGTACTACTAATTCTTCCTACTATAGATTAATCTATTAACGAACTAATTAACTTTATATACTCTACTATACTAATAGTTATAAAGATAATTATTATTCTTTTAGATCTAAGTATAAGATATTAGCTAAAATATCTTTAAAAAATTATATAAGTACTAATATTAGACTTTATACTTCGCTAAGATTATATATAGTATTAAGAATATCTCTTTATACTATCTTACGACGAACTTCGTATATAAATTCTATATTAAATATATAATTCTATATCTACTAGATATTTAGAATAGATTAAAATAATAGAACTAGTAATCTAAGATTATTAGTAACTATATATAATACGCGATATTAAAATCTATATCTAAGTATACGAACTCTACGTTCGAACTAAAAGTTCTAGATTATTATTCTAAGAATTTCTTAAGTCTTTATTAGTTCTATTTTAAATATAATCCGATATCTCTATCGACTATATTACCCCGCTCCTAGAATTATAATAGTACGACTATATATATAAATATATCCTTATTATAGTCTATAGGCTTATAAAGATACGCTATATTATTCTTATTAGAAAAATTAATATATTTAAGTTAGTTAATATCTTTATATCTTAAGTTTATTCTCTTTATAGTTACCTTAATAATATTCTATCTAATTAGGGAACCTAATTTATATTATAGTTTTAGAACTAATTATTTATAAGACTTAGGATTATATTAAAATACTTTTTATTATTTTATCCTAAGACTAATAGCTAGACTAAGTAAGTAAATAGTAATATTAAAGTATACCTTCGAGTATTTATAAACTTCTACTAGGATAACTAGATATAATAACTTTCTCTTATAGAATTCGCTATAAATAATATTATCTCTAAAATAACTAGTATTTTCCTATTCTTTATTAATTACGACTTCTACCTAAAGCTTAAAGTCGAGTCTAGTTAATTAATACTATTAAACCTATTCTTATTCTAACGACGAGAATTCTTTAAAGTAAATAATACTATTAATAGGTTTAATCGTATTATTACCTAGCTAAAAGCTATTACTAAATAATCTATTAAGCGCTACGAATACTATATAAATAAGAAATAAGAAGATATACTAAGATTTACTATAGAAGATAAGATCTTTATAGATATAAGAAATATAAAAACTAATAAACTAATAAAAAAAGAAGATAATAAGATAGTAGGTCTATTTAAAGTTCTAAAAGTTTACGATCGAGTATATACCTTAGAACTTCTAATAATTATAAAAATATTCCTAGTATTCTATAACTTATTACTTTAACTAAAATACTCCTTCTAAGAACTCTTAGGATAAAATATAATAAATAAAGCCGAGTCCCGATATCTTAGAGGAAGAATACTCGAATAAGAAGATAGAATAGAGGAATTAATTAAATAATAGGAATTTAAGTTATTACTAGACTACTATAATAAGGACCTACGATAACTAATATACTTAGTTAAATAGAAATATTATCCTACTACTTAGTAGCTAGCGTCCGACCTAAAAGGCTAAGAAAATATAGTCTACTAATTCTATACTAACTACCTAGATAAACCTACCTTAAAATAGATTTAAAAGATACTAATATTAGTAAATTTTCTTTTTATAGAGCTATTCGAGACGTATAACTATTTAGAGGAGAGGTACTATTATAGTACTAACTCGTAACTATTTATATTTATTATATATTATACCTATAGCTACGACGCTCCCTTTATTAGACCTTATTATATTAGATATATATAGCCCCCGTTCGTTCTAGTATTAGTCCTTTATAGTATAACTTATATTCTATCTCGATTCTAGTATATCTATACTATAATAAAGCTAATTATATTTTTTATAATTTTAATTATCTTATTATATTTTAATATTTCGATATTTTATATAATAGATAGTAACTATAAGATAATAATAGCTTCTAATTTATTAATAATATATATAAATAGTTAAACGTATTAATAATATTAAATCTTCTATTAATAATAATAGTAAGATAATCTATACTAGACTACTTCTTAGTTTTATACTTACTAGTAGCCTTTCTAGTTAAATATCTCTATTATTCGCTTTTATATTATCGTTTATATTATATCTACTATAAATACTAACTCTATCTTCTATATTAGATATTAGTTTCTTTAATAGTTTACTAAGAAGATTAATTTCTTTCTTCTAAATAATCTTCTCTATATAAGCTTATCCTCTAGCCTATATAGATAATATAGCTATCTTTTAATAAAATACCTATTCTTATTATATAAGATCTTAGATAGGAATATATTATAAGTAACTACTAATAGCTATATAAGAATTCTATTATTATTTATTCTCTTAAATATATCTAATATATAGTTAGTTTTATACTAATAATTATTATAATTAAGAAGTCTTATTAATAGTATCTCTCGTCTATAGTACTAGAGATATTCTACTATAATATTCGAAAGATTTAGAGTACTATACTCGAATAGACTATTATACTCTAGTTTCTTTTATTAAAGATTCTACTAAAGGACTAGATAAACGATCGTTAGTAAAGATATATAGTTAATAGGTATTAATAATAAGTTTAAGAAAAAGATAAGAAAGCTAGTTAAGAATAAGAGATAAATATAAGAAAGCTAGCTAAGAATAAGAGATAGATATAAGAAAGCTAACTAAGAATAAGAGATAGATATAAGAAAGTTAACTAAGAATAAGAGATAGATATAAGAAAGTTAACTAAGAATAAGAGATAGATATAAGTAGAATACTAGTATTATTATAGATAATTTTTATACTATAGATAGTAGATAGTAATATTAGTATACTAAATTTTTACTACTATTATTAGTCTTTTAACTAAGCTTTATAGTTCGATATTATATATTATTTCTTATTTAATATCTTAATATTTAAAATATTATCTTATTACTTATAATTAATAGTACTATATATAGCTCTATAGCTTTATTATTATATATAAGATATAGATATAATATCTATACTATATATAAACTTCTATTATATTTTATATAAATTTTCTAAAGAGACTTCTACTATATAAATCTAAATTAAATAATTAAAATTATATTAAGAATATCTTCTTATTATATTAAAATATAGAAGAATTATTAGTTAAAGTATCTTAATAATCTAAGATATTTATTAGTAGTTTAAGCTTTAGTATAGTAGATTAAGTTAAAAAAAAGATTTTAGTATAGTCGACTAAGTTAATATTATATATAAGTACTTAAGTAATAAAAGTAAGAGTAATATATAGTATATATAATATATAAAAAGATAAAGTAAATAATAATATCTAGTTCTTATTTAATTCTATATCTAAAAAGAGAATATATTATAATAAATTTAATATAAATTATTATAATATATAGTTTTTAAAAGTAAAAGTTCTAATTTCTATAAGTTAAAAAAGATAATATTTTATAATATATTTTATAAATAAGCTATATAAACTACTAAATTTTTATAATATATTATTTATTAACTCTTATAACTTAATTAACTATTATTTAATTATCTTATAACGAAATAAATATCTTTCTAACTATCTTAGCTATTAATTAAAATTAGATTTATAATATTAAGAAGGCTATTTAATTTAGATTTATATAGTAGAAGTTTCTTTAGAAGATCTATACGAAATATAGTAAGAGTTTATATATAGTAGAGGTACTATACCTATATCTTATATATAATAATAGAGTTATAGAGCTATATATAGTACTATTAATTATAAGTAATAAGGTAATATTTCGAATATTAAGATATTAGATAAGAAATAATATATAATACTAAACTATAGAGCGTTAGAAGACTAATAGTAGTAACGAGAAGTTAGTATACTAATATTACTATCTATAGTATAAAAATTACCCGTAATAATACTAGTATTCTACTTACTATATCTATCTCTTATCCTTAGCTAGCTTTCT
>JASJFT010000262.1:0-57165 GCA_030770425.1 Darksidea phi | reverse complement strand
GAACCCACAGTCAATTCACTGGCAGGATGATGTTGACTTCCAGGACGAGTGCTCACACACCACTCGACCATCCCTCCCTAAACTTAGAATATAAACCATATATGTGAAAGAGGCTACGTATGTCAAACCTCTGTCTCGTCTGTTTATCTCAAGCTATATGTCGAATCGTAGGCAAACCAAAAGCTGAGCAGCATACAAATGGGAAGAGTTTATCTTCGGATACTCAAGAACAGATGGGTGCCCGAGGTATAGAAACTGAAGTATCAGATAGAAAGACGACATATCACACAGCTGACTAATGCTTATTAAAAACTGCAAGGCAAGAACTCACTATAAATTCCCTGTATACTATGATAACGGATAAGACTCCGCTGATTAATTATAAGCCCACTGAGGTAGGGGCCTCATCGCCCTCTCATACCTCGCGCTCTCATACCCTCTTAACTCTATTTCCGCATTACGTTTCTCCCTCCAGACTAGATAGGGTAAATATAGTGCATCTGGTCTTTCCTCCCAATTCTCCTTCAGCATCCTTCTCAGCAAATTTGCCAGCCTACTAGTATAGCGCGCCTGACCGCCACGACCGAGCGGCTCTCGATGCACCTGCTCTTTATCCTCGAAAGGAAGCTGCCATAATAACGCCATACAATGCACCGAAAGCGCAAGGCTGTATATATCAGATGCGTCGGAGTAGCGCGGCTTTTCGGGCGGGGCGAAGGCGGCTGTGTAGCCCTTCATCAGTGGGACCTGCCCTCTATTTTTGGGAGACTCGATTATACAGCAGCCGAAGTCACCTAACACGACAGTGGGGTAATCTCCCCCGGCATTGCTCGTTTTAAGAAAGAGATTCGCCGGCTTAATGTCGCAGTGTACAATCTCTTCCCAGCCGTCCCTTTTGTCCTCTTTTTTCATAAGAATCCCCCTCTGAGCTTTACTGGCAGCGTCAACTCCGGACTGCAGGTAGCATAATGCAAGACTTGTATTCCAGAGCACCTGCCATAGAAAGCCCTCTTGGATCCAGATTTTCTCGTGTGCAAAGTTCTTGCGTGCAAAGTGCTTGCGTGCAAAGTGCTTGCGTGCAAAGTACTCGCGTGCAAAGTTCTCGCGTGCAAAGTTGTCAATGACAGTCTCAAGAGACCCCAGCTCGCAAAACTCCATAAACAAGCTCCCATAGTCGTAGCGGCGACAATCGAGATCAGAGTACAAGTATTTTGTAATATAAAGGCTGTGACAGCGCCTCAAAGCCTTGATCTCGCGGCCGGGATGCCCCTCCCAGATTAAGGATTCGTCGAAGCGCTTCTCGATGGCTTTTTTGCCTTCCCAAGTACGCACAAGGATGATGCCTGCGTTCATGAAGCCCCTATCGCCAGCCTTGAGGCGTTTGAGGCAGTCAAAGTCTCTCCGAGAGCGCGGCATTATTCCAGCTATGCCTACTTTCCCCTTTAGCGCGTTGGTCTTTTGATTAGATGTCCTTGGAACGATTTCGCGCATATCACTGACTGTGTTAGATATATGAGTGGAAACAATAGCGAGATATACGGGACTTGTGCATTGTGCTCACCGCATTGTGTATATTATTTCGAGAACAACATCCCCAAGCGAAGAATGACCACTAAAAAGACAAAGGACGTGTAGCCTCGCTGTAGACATTGTGTAAAGAATCGAAACATTTTATAGCTGAGGCTAGAACTTCGAGATTTAGTCATTGAGGCACTGTATTGTTTATGTTAGATTCCAGCCCTCTCTATTATGTAAGAGAATGCTACTGTGGCAGCAGGAAGATGGTCTATTCTTTCACTATGTGCAATACCTCCATGTTACCCCAGCTTCTCAGCTGCGAGTTGAAAAGCCTCCAATATTAGAGCGCTGTGAAACACCTGTAATGTAGAGGTAAGCGATGTCGGCACTGGATTTGATTAGCTACTCCTTGGTGTAACCGCGTTCTTGCCTTCCCATCTCGGTACCTAGTTAGGAAATGGAAGGGCGTCAATACTGATACATGCATTCATTTCGCAACCGATCAGCGCAAAACGTTATATTTAGGAAATTGGCTAAATACTACTCAAATGCGAGGTGGATAAAGGTCGCGGTAGTACAAACCCACATACAACACGCCGTTCCATGCCATGGTACACCCAACGAACCCATAGTCGCAATTCAACACGGCAAATCCAACCGGCCTCATAAATCGCTAGCAAGTCTTTTCTAAAATAACCTAAATGCCCGATTTACCGGAAAATTAAAAAAAAATAGCGCTTCTGCCGGCCCAAGTGACTGGTCCATTTAGCTGCATTATGCATGTCGGCGAACCGGTGGAACGGACCAAGTCAAACGTCAATCCGCAAGTCGGTAATAGCTAACCGTTAGTCCCAAATGCCTTCTTGACGTTAGTGTAGAACAACCACCTTGTAAAGTCGAAGCGACCTCCTCAACAAATATCATAGAAGGGAAAATAATCGAGGGGCTATGGCGAATGGGTCGGAAACGGGATTTGTAGATGTAGAAGTAACTCGCGATACAATGGGAGCGGGTTTCTGCATTGACATGCAATCGCCATCTGCATTCTCAATTTCTCCCTTGCGTCGATACGCAAAGATGTGGCGCAACCGACATCCTTTTCACCCTTTGTACCACGGTCCTTCTCCTACTTGGCCCAGGAAACCCGCAAACCTGTATCTGTAGCCTTCTTTCGCTCCTCCTCTACTCTTCCCTACCGCTGTCTATCTAGGCAAGGCTCGTAAAAAATGGCCTTCCCACTAATAGGCCTACGAACCCTCTGTGCAAGCATCCTCACTCTTTCGCTCTTTATCATATACCTATGCACACTCTAATCTTCACTCAGTATCACTACAGCTACAGGGTTTTTAGCTAGGATCGCCTAGATATTGCTTAAAGAAAAAGTTATATTCTTTGGTGCTGCAAAAACCCTTAGATTAGACTATCGCTGTCACTATCACTATCGCTCAGATTTGGATATGACACCCGATGCTTCAGGGAAAAATGCTTCTGCATTACCAAGAAGTCTGACCAGGGGTTTGACATGGGGCGTGGATGAGGGACATAGCTGTCAACAGCACCGTTGTCCAACAAGATCTTTTCCACGACAGTCTTGTGCACATTGTCGATCTCCCGTCTCGCTGCCCGCAGTGCATTATTATATTTCCCCCCCTGGGTATTCACATCCGCTCCATGGGCCAGTAGAAGCCTAACAATTGCTTCGTGACCACGAAATGATGCTGCTTGGAGTGCGGTACGATAGCGGCCACATTGTTGGTTGATGTTAGCTCCGGCCTGTAGGAGACTCTCGACTACCGATTCACGGCCTCGATATGCTGCTGCTTGGAGAGGCGATCCATATCGACCCCCTTCGAGGTTGATATCAGCTCCGTAGCGGAGGAGCAGCGCTACTACACTCCTATCTCCAACCCGTGCAGCAGCTTGCAATGCTGTATGATAGATACCGCCGATGGCGTTGATGTTTGCACCGGCTTGCAGGAGATGTTGAACAGCCTCCGTCCTTTCCTCATCATCCACGTAGGAGAGGCCGCTCTCAAAACGTACGTCTCTCGCAATGGCAGCCTGGAGGGCATTGCCATACTTACCACCGTATGCATTGACGTCCGCTCTTTGTTCAATGAGAAGGTCGTAGTCTCTTTTTTTTGCTGTGTGTAACAATCCTCCATACCTTTCATCGTCTTCGAACACCTTCGCTCCGTGATTAATCATGACCCTAGCCATGTCTGGCTTGGGGCTCGATACCGCGGCATGTAGGACACTGCCGTACGTTCCACCTCTTGCATGGAGATCGGCTCCAAAGTTCAACAGCAGCTGTACCAACTCCTTGTTTCCTTCATGAACTGCGACTTCTAAGGCATAGGAGTTTTTCAAGCCTGTGCGCGCATTAGGCTCAGCTCCATGCTTGAGTAACATCTTTGCTATTTCAAGATGTGAGCCATTGCAAGCGAGCATCAGGGGCAGACTAAACCATGTGGAGAGATTCGGGTCGGCGCCGCGGCTTAGGAGTAACTCGCACAGATCTGGAAAGCCGGACTCCACTGCCTCAGAGAGAGCCGTAACATAAAGGGTACCCTCAGAGACAAGGTTGACATTAGCACCATGGTCGAGCAGGAAGCTAACATATTCCTTCTTGCCTTTCTTTACTGCAGCAACTATTGGCGGGTCGATGATGTGTTTGACATTGACGTCTGCTCCGTAGTCAATTAGGACTTTCGCGGCGGCGACATGTCCGTGCTCTGCCGTGCAGGCCAATGCTATCGAGAGGCCACCATTGGGACCAGCATCGATGTTGGTGCCTCGGTTTAATAGTAGCTTCACCATACTTGCGTTCCCTTGTTTCGCAGCGCCGCTGAGGGGAGTATAAAGTCCACCCGCAGTAACATTGCTGGTGAATCCTCGGTCCAAGATCAATTCAACGATGCTTTCCATTCCAGCTTCCACCGCGAGTCGAAGTGTGTCTGGATGAGACAACTCAGCTCCCTGCTCAATAAGGAATCTGGCGACGTCCTCGTTATTTGTTTCGAGCACCCTACTCAGAGGGCGCAACTCATACTCGGACAAATACACTTCCTCAGGGTCAGGTACGGGCCCATTGATGCAAGCCCCTTTCTGCACCAAGGTCTCCACATATTCCGGCCGACAGTAGGCAAACGTGGGCAACGCTCTCGTCAATACTCCATCCCGGTCGTCGACCTCGGGTCGCGCATCCATGAGAACGCGAAACACAAAACCCTCTCGATGAGTTGCCGAGTTCAGCACAGCTTTACCGAAAGCCGGATGTCGATGGTCGATGGAGGGATAAGCGTCCAAGATCTGTTTGACCATCTCTTCCTGACCGTCGTATCCTTCCGTGATGCACTCCAATGTACCGCCCATAACATCATCGTTGACACCGTCCTGCAACATTCCCAAAATAGCCGGGTACCTGAGAAAGCCTGCAAGCTTAACAGGACAGAAATTATCACTGCTGTATATCCAATAGCGACGACCTGTGCGCTTGTCGGGTGTCGCTTTCCTTGCTGTCCGCGGGGGGATCCCATCACCCCTAGCTATTCCGAATTTCGCAACGATGGATTTGCTAGCTCCCGCCGACAGAAGCATTCTCACCAAGTCTTCTCTTTCTGCCTCCACTGCCAGATGAAGTGGGGTAACGCCTTCTATAGTCTGGGCAGAGTGATTGTTACCTTTTTCGAGAAGCTTCTTCGCTGCGTGGGCCAACCCAAGCTCCACAGAGTTGTGCAGTGGGGTGTACCCTTTGTGGAATTCAAAATACTTGAGCATCTCTGGAGCCTTGGAATATTGCGAGTAATGAACTTGAGCGTAGCTCGAGAAGAGCCCTCTGTGATTGTAGACCTTCAGCATGGCCTCGTCGATTTGGCGTCGCTCGGTGGTTTCCATCTCCGGCAGGTAGTCTGCCCAGCGACGGGCTGCAAACGCATAAAAAGGGTACTCCTGCAGTCGATGTAGAATCTTATCCTCGTTGTCACAATATCCGCTCTCGAACTCTTTGAGCGAAAGATACCAGAGACAACTTTTCACGATGAAGCGGTTATCGAACGGAAGTAGCCGCTCTGGGTGTTCTTCGAAATACTCTTTGACGGTAAAGTGAACGAATCGCAAACTCCCATCGCCGCCCTCCATCACCAGTCCACAGCAGAGTTCAATCAAGTCTTCTCTGGCTGGGATGTTCCATTTGTCCACTCCTTCGGTTGGGCTCTCTAGATCAATGGAGAGCGCATGGGAAAGCGCCTTAACATCCAACGGCTCCGTTGCGAGTGCAAGCCATGCAAGGGTGCGGCGTGCCAGATCGTTGTTCCCCATCCGTTTTAAAGTATCGTCAAATACTTGGTTGATGCCGCTCGGCATGTGTTCGAGAGCATGGCGCATGCTAGCAATAGTCCTCTGCTCCAGAATATGGGATATGTGCAAGAAAGCCAAGAGAAACCTGCCAGAGCAACACTCAGTTTAACGAATTGAACGTTATCAAGGTTATTTGACGCGCTTCCACTTACATGCCGTTGGCATTATCAATAACAGCCTCCACCACCTCCTTTCTAAACGCTGGATCCGGACCAATCCGTTTTTCGGCGCGCTTCTTTTTCAAAATGTCATTGAAGAGTTGTTCGATGTCTTCGCCCTGTGGCTTCACTTCGACATAACTCCACTTATAACCCTCTGTGTCAATGGGTTCGATGTGTTCACGGGCGGTTATAAGCATGTTGACACCAGCGACCCGAAGCTGAGCGATCATATCCCTCACGGGATTTTGATAGTCCTCGGCGCATTCATCTAATGCATCAATCACAACGTAGGTGGCCTCAAATCTCTCTAACAAAGAGAGAATTATGGGCAAAAGGTCATCCTTGTCTGGCATCGTATTATTTTTTTTGCAATGTTCATAGAGATTTTCGATCTGTGGGATGGTTGAGAGTGAGACTTGGTATGCTAGTTGCTTGAGGAAGGATCCACAAATCAAATCCGAGCTTTGGTCTGCTGCAGTGTGGTAGTCGAAAAAATGGTAAATGAGGGCTATTTTGTCCCTTTTGTCTGGCATTGTCGAAATGTGATTAATTACTGTGGCCCTAGATGCCAGAATAACATCGTGTCAGCGAAGGGCATCACACTGCGGTTACAAGGAAGTTTGAGGCGTGACATACGCGATGAATGACTTGCCAGCGCCAGGGATGCCGTGGCACCAGAGGGATTTGGATGATTTGGCATTCTTTTCGAACTCGAGGAACTCATTGGACTGCAGAAGCCACTCGCCGGTATTCGGAGCCCTCTTCCTCCAGATCACGTCATACCGCTTCTGGTGGTCGAAAGATGATAGCCATGCCAGTATGGTCTCGCTTTTGCTGGCTAAGTAGTATGTCAGAGCCGTCGAGCTTGCTCATGCATCCTTTTTCCGGGCGCAATCAGGTAGTAACCTGCAAAGATTGACGTACCATGCCGAAAAGCTTCCTGCTTCTGTCCATCGTTGGTGACGGCGGACAATGTGAGAGACGCAAGTTTCCTGGGCATGTTTCAATGTGCTATAATCATGGGATGTTTCCGCCTTGGACTTACCAGGTGTCCATGTTCAGCGCCAGGGCGAAGGTTTGCTTGTGTCTCGCGAGTGTATTAATTGCAGCGAGGGTATCACTTTCTGTAAGTGGCCATGCCAGCAACCGAAAGGCGGCCTTGAATTGACCATGTCTCTTTCCTAGCTTTTGACTGAGCTCCTTGATTGACTTGAGGCACTCATTTACAGTATTGATAAGTCTAGCGGAAGCTTGAGGGTAGTTCGGAGAAGAAGGATCAGTATTGGAGACGGTGCTTTGTAGTTGTTCCAAAGTGATGCTGAGGTCTTGAAGTTCTTTGAGGAAACATTTCACAGTCGCCTTTGCGCCGATCATACTCTTGCTATAGTTATATGTCGTCGATACAACTTTGGCAACGAAGGCACCCAGGCCAGCGATACTTGCTGCCAGTGACACAGGATCCATGACGGAAAATTTCGGGTACCGTCAAGTTTGGGTTGCCAATGGAAGACACAAATGAGATAAGCGGCTTGGATCTGCGGTTCGAATGTTTCGCGGCGATTGATTAACAACTTTTTTCAACTGGCCCTTATCTTGCCAAGTCCCAGATATACAGAAGACAGGGCGGGCTTGGTAAGCTTGCCAGGTTACAAAGTAGAGGAAGGTAAAGAGGCAACCTGAGGAAGCTAGGACGCAGGTTATTTCGAATGAATCAATCTGGGCACGATAGATAAGGTGAGAGAGAAGGAGGAGGCAGGCGCGGCCCGACACATTTTAACGTCCAATTAGTGCCCAATGTGGCTTGCCACTTCTTAAATTGCAATGAGCACAGCCTAGTTGAATAACCAATCCCAGCCGGTCCCCTCCCTCCCTTTTCCACACGCAGCCAGACTTAATCGACCCAATAGATGTACTGTTATAATTAGCAATCGATGCCGACTCCCACGTACCTAGGGCTCCCATTGGCCTGCTGGCCTTGCCGTTGCCCCGAAGCGGTATAGCGCGCCATGAAATCTGGGCCTGCTTGAAGGCGGTTGACAACGAGCAGGAACAAAAGCTGAAAAGTATTCAGTGACAGATTTACAGATAAACGACGGTGACTACGGGGCGGAGTGATATGAAAGAGAAGGCGGACGCTGTGGCTGAGCCTGCAACGCAGCGATTAACAATACGAGCGCCAGCGTATGCAACCCCACCGAATCCGCTCTCCCTGCCACGCGGTTGAAAGAAAAACGCCCACTCACAAATTGCCTCTCACCCATACAAAATCGTATAGGAACGCCGTTTTTGGACCCATTCTCCTGAAATATTGATTCAGAATAGTTTGAAGCCTTAATCTTATATAGGGATAGTTGTATATAGAGACTTTTTGGTGTTGTCGCTTAATACCTAGTCATTTCGCCCCCGATATCAATACAGTCCTGATACGCGCCTTTTTTGGTGTATTAAAATTTTGTATGCCTCTTTTAGACATAGAAGAAGATTTGCGCAACCATATATATATCAGTACTGTTGTGGAGTTGTGTTGAGTTGAAAACTTGATGGCATTATTTTGGGTGGGGCAGAATCTATTGGGTGGGCGTTTTTCTTCTAACCGCGTGCCTGCTTACGCAGATACTGTCGGCCTCGCCCTGTCCTCCCAGCTAGCTTGATGAGGTATCTTGGATGGGCATCTCTCGCCGCCGTCTCAGCACGCTTGTTTGCCTCTCGTTCCTTGCGAATTTTGCATGGGCCGGAATCTAACCGAGCGTAACATTGTCTATCCGAAGCTTCCTGATGATCTCGGCAACGACTTGCAGGCACCTGAGGTGCTCGCCCTTGAGCTTCGTACCGACTGAAACTGAAGCGTCGACCGTGTCGATATCGGAGAACCATTGCGGTTCATCCCTACGCATGCGGGGCTCTATCGCCAATTGGCAACTTTACAGATGACTACGAGTTCTGTGAGATGGGGGACGGCCTGGGGTATTCTTAGCTACCGTCTTCGAGATTGACAGGTTGGACGGCTTGGGGTAGATGTCGATTCCTGCGTTCCTATTATTGCGCACCGATGCGTCTGTATAAATTTCGACTTGGCTAGTTCATACTCCTTAATAATAGCTAGTGCCTGTTCTTCATCCTTACAAGTACGACACATGGTCTGGGCACCCACGGTACGCAAACATATGGCCTGGTCTCCAGCACCCCGTCTATCCGGATACCCCCGCACAACTCTGCTCTCTTTTGAAATAGCGACCGACACCGTTTACAGACCCTGTGTCTTCGCATCACCAGCGACGCATCATGAGGGTATGGCGGGTGCGAGTCGGCCATCCGCCATGCTTGTAGAACCGTTGCATTACTTGGATTACGGTTAGGTAACACTTGTAAAAATGCCCACATAACAACCTCGAGGCCATAAGACTGGTAGAGGAGCCAGTCGCGCTCAGGATAGATGTGCACACCCGCTTAATATCTTCCCAAGCCCCTCGTCCTGCCGGTAAGTCATCTGGGTTTATATTGTAGCAACAAACCCCTAATATGTTCAGCAACCTCCCTCTGTCGCTCTACTGTAAATGTCCGGTGGCGGAATGGCATTGCCTCGACCGGCTCGCCCGGTAATCTCGGAATGGCCGTCATCCAGACCGTTGTCCTATCCGCCTTTAGGGGTAGCTGCTGGAACGGCTTTATCAAATTCGGGAGAAACGGTAAGTGATGTGGTGGTGATTTCAAAGCATCGATTTTGTGGGGCCACCATTCTTCGGTGAGTATGAGGTGGAGGCCCTTAAGCGCAGAGAAAGATGCCACTACCGCGGGGGTGACAGCCGCGCTCCAGTCGCCTGGCATACAACCTCTGGGAGAGATCGCAAGCTGCTTGATCAAGTGTTTCTTTACGCTGGGCATCCGCGCGAAATATCGGAAGCCGTCGGGTTCCAGAAAACAAAACGTCGTCGTCTTCCATACAACGGGCATGGCCTCGTAGTATAATTGCTTGCATACCAAAGGCGCACCGAACCCGATAATTCGTAGTCGGCAACAATACTTATGCACACCGGCCAACGAATAAATATCCACGGACTGTTCTTCAAGGGCCTCGGCCTTCCATCTGTAAGGGTTGTTGTCGCTGGCGCCTTGGAGACTGAGTTCATAGACAGTGAAGTCAGAAAGTGGTTCGCGGCACTGGTAATAGATAATGCGCGCTGGCCTTTTAGTGGGACAGCTGCGGTTGCTGCTGAGAGGATGGATGGTGCGTGATCCGAATGCATATCCCCAAATGATTTCTCGTAATTCTAAAGGGAGGCGTAGCAGTGGAGACTGCTGCTGATTCCGGAGTGTCCTGACCCGTTGAGAATTAGCCTTCTAGCCTACTCGGGCGAAGCTTACACTGTGTTATTTGCAATGTCATGTTCGGTCCGGGATGTAAACTCCTCATGTCTAGCCTCCCCGCGCATTCTTTTCTTGGCAGGCCGACTCGGTGTATCGACGTAGTTGCGCTTCTTTGGTGCAGCTCGGCGCATTATGAGGATTGCGTTCAGTGGATGAAGAGGTAGCTTAAGATGTTCCTCCTCCTACGGAGTTCAAAGAAAGGACAACGAGAAGGGTTTGTGGAAATCCAGCAAGTTGAACACAGATTGAACTGACGTATTGCCAAGGAAGGGAGCGAAGGAGCTAACCCTACATCAACATGTGCATTAATGATTGGTTGGCTGATTATAGCCGAAGCGGTGCTTGCAACTTGGATGCATTAATTCCGCTAGCAGGCGAAAACAGGCCGATCCGCTCCGGCCATCGGGTGGAATATTTCTGGTGGTGCAGATGAGGGGTCAGGCCGAGGTGTTGTGGCCTCTAGCGTATATAGCTACTAGTCCAACTTTGGTATACAGGTAGGACATGCACTAGTCTGGGGTTACTTTAGAGGATAGCGCTCTGCATGCCCGAGTTCCCGACCCGACATTCGGAAGCCATCGGGTACTCGTCCAAGACAGTATGACTCTTCTCCGTACCACAGAGTCCATCCAAAAGTGGTAATCTGACATGCCACCATGTCGTTGAAGCTGTTGCCTGGAGTGATTACAGAGGCGTCGGCCGGGCCCTGCTAGATCGCCCGAACGGCACCGAGCTGGATAATGCCGCATCCGAGCCAGCATTCACCGAGAACCCGTTACCATGACACTAGAAAAAAAATATATAAAAGAAGGTGGTGGAATGCACCCCAACGACTACCATCGACACAGATCCCACATCCAACGTCCACCTCTCCTCGACCACCGCAGCTAAGATGGCCAAACTAACAGTCCACCACCTCCAGACCGGACAAGGCGAACGCATCCCCTTTCTCCTCGAGGAGCTCAACATCCCCTACGACCTCAAACTCTACCAGCGCGCCCCCCTCCTCTCCCCTCCCTCTCTAAAAGAAAAACATCCCATGGGCGCCTCTCCCGTCCTAGAAGACTCCACCCACTCCGCTTCAAACCCCCTCGTGCTAGCCGAATCGGGCGCCATCGCCGAATACCTCATCCACGTCCATGGAAAAGGCCGCCTCGCTTTGCCGCCCCAGCACCCCGCCTACGCGGATTATCTGTACTGGTTCCACTTCTCGAATGCTAGCCTGCAGCCCGCTATTTTCAGGCTGGCCATGGCACGCGGTATGGTCGACGCCCAAGACCCGCGGTTTAAAGCCAGCGAGGCCCGTGTACACAATGCCATCTCGCACGTTAACAACCGTCTCTCGTCCAACATCTACCTAGCCGGCGACGAGTTCACCGCCGCCGATGTCATGACTATGTGGTGTTTCACCACGATGCGGAAGTTCGAGCCGATTGATTTGACGCCGTATGAGGGTATTTTGGCGTGGTTGAGGAGAGTGGCGGAGAGGCCGGCGTATCGGAGGGCCATGGAAAGGTGTGATCCCGAGTTGGATTTGGACGCTGGGATCAGCAAGGAGGGACCGCCTGTCATGGAGCTTTTTGTTAGGGCGATGGCGTTGCGGTTGTGAGGTTGGAGAGGTTGGGCGGTGGTGTGTGGAGGTTGTAAGGGGTGGGCTGTGTGTAATTATCTCGACTCTTGAATCGGGTGCTGCTTCGCTTTCATAATGGATTGGGCTGGTCTTGTGATATCGCTGATGTTTGATGATGCTCGTGTGCTCTCGCCGCAAGTGTGGTGATGTACTGTGTCGTGCACTTGTTGGGAGCATTGGAAACTGATACGTCCTTCACATCGGGTATCGCGAGGGAATATGAGGTGAGCAAACCAATCAATGAACCGACAAAGAAAGGAGAGTGGCCTATGAAAACCCCAACTAGACGTACATCAGCCCCTGTTTTACCGAACCAAGATGCCGAACAAACCACAACGCTCAAACTTAAGCCAAACTCAAACATGCCCATACATCAATTCCAATAGTCAGCCTTCAATTCCTCTCCCAAACTCGCTTCATCACCCTCAAAAACCACCTTCCGAACAAGCACACCCACCACATCCCTCTTACTCCCCGTCTCAACAACAAGCCCACTATCCCTCCTCTTCCCCCCCGGTCCCTGGCCACCAACCTCCCTCACAACCTCAAAGTCGCCATTCCCCACATCAACAAGCCTCGCACGCTTATAGCTCGCATTAGTAACCTCACGTGTACCAACCACAAACCCGGCATCAGTATTGTCCTTGAGCCACTGCTTGGCCTCGTCGGTCTGCAGCACCTTCTTCAGCGCGGCGGCAGGATCCTTGAGCAGGCGGACGCGCTGCTCGGGCGCTTCAATCGTGCCGGCCTCTAGGCCGTCTGCGGGTTTCTTGATGGACCACGCGCTGCCGAGCGACTCGACGAAGCGACCGGACTCGCTGTCGAAGAGGATGACATCCTTGTACCAGCGGACGCCGACGTCGTCGTAGTCGCGGTCCCAGAGCGTCGTAGGATCTAGCTTGGACGTTTGGGAGACTAGTTGGCCGACCGGGAGCGCGGTGTCGGCTAGAGGCCGTGGGAGGATGGCGAGGTCTGGGATGAGGGATGGAGAGAGGGGGGACTGGGCGGCGGAGGACCTGCGACGGGCGCTCATGTTGACAGTCTGACTATGTGTATCGAAATGCGGATGTGATGGTGAGTGTGAATGAGGAGAGCTGAGGTAGCAGGCGGGCGCACGAGGTATCGTGAGCAACTGAGGGGTCCGAGCTGGGCTTGCAGGTAAGTGAGGGGTTAGTTGCCTTTATATGATCTCATAGTGCCTTGCTTGCGGTAACGCTTGCGGATCCAGCCGCGAGGTGGGTAATTTTACTCGGGTCACGCTCATGCCGAGCCGCCTGAGCGTGGTACCTACTTATGACGAAGTTGGTGACTGAGAGAGAGGGGTGGTGTGATGGATCAGGTGGGCGAGGCGTGTTCGGGTACCTGAGTGCTCCCGAGGGATGTGATGGGGAGCGGGCCGTATCATCCCGCACATTGCGCACTGGCACCAGCGGTAAATCGCTTGTTTAACAACGGTAGATTTGCAGATCCGATGAAGAGCACGCTGGAGTTGGTTTGAAGTGTGGGCGCGCTATGGTACTGAACTGTGCAAGAATTAATGTTCTATTGTCTTCCGCTATGCTATCGGTATCCTATAAAGTGGGTTTTCACAAGGGACGCCAGCCATGCATGCCAATTCGACTGCACTACCCATCCTCCCTATAGAGACCCTAGAGAGGAAGAGCGGATGTGAAAGTAGGGGGTATTGAAGAATAAACAAAAGAAGCTTAAAAACCGGTGCTCCGCCCCTGGAGTCCCTGCATCACGCGGAACCCTCAAAGGGTAGGGCAGAAGAGCGGGCGCATTCTGCTCACCGCCACAGATCCGCTCGTGACGACCTCTTCTGATGGCCCATGAAACTCGCCCTGATACCAGTGTCGCCTAACGATTGGGAATGTCCGTGATGCGAGCCTACAAATCCCGCACTCCTCGGGCGCTCGTTCTCTGTAGGTACGGCTAGGAAGCCACCGAAGCCATTGGGCACAACAACGCTCTTCCTCGCGTCGCCACCCCACTGTGGTCCTAGCCCTTTGCTCGCCGAATAGCTGCTTAGCGGCCGACCGCCAGACATGGAACCCCGTCGCCCATAGCCATCTGCGGGTATTATCGAGGTGAAGATCCATTCGAGCTCGTCTAGGCCCTTGGAGAATACTTCTAGGGGCTGCGTGAAGCCGCGAGGTGGGGGCGCATCGGCAAAAGGGCGGAGCGGGGGTGCGAGGGTGAGGGATTCGGGGAAGTCGGGGTCGCGGACGTAGAGCTGGCGAAGGCGGGGGAGCGAGTTCGACATCAAGCTAGTGGTGAGGTATTGGTAGCATGACGCTGAGGGCGAGTACATCTGGTTGGTGTTGTTCGAGACGATTTCGTAGTGGAGCGTGCGGAGGCTGCGGGAGGTGAGAGGCGGGAGAGGGTCAATGGGCAGAGGGGTGTTGGCTGTCGCGGTATATGCGAGGGTCTCGAGGTTGGTGGCTGCTTGAAGGATGACGTGCAGAGAGGAGACTGGGATGCCGGCACAGTCTTTAATCTTCAATGTGCGGAGAGCGTCGCGGCAGGCGGGGTTGGACAGGTATTGTGCCAGGCCCTCGGCGGTCAGGCCGGTGATGTGGTCCAATCTCAAGGTGTCCAGTGCGGGGAAGTCGGGAACGCCGTGCACGCGCTGGAAGATGCTGTCGTTGGCCCAGGCCAGGCTGGACAAACTGACCTCGCTCAGCCATGGGAGTATGCCAAAGACTTGCCGGAGCAGCGAGGGTTCAATTTGGACAGCGTTGATCTCCACCATGCGCAGCTCTTGCCAGTAGCCATGCAGCAGAGATTCCAGCGCTTGTTCGCCCCCCTCGGTGTACTTCATCTTGCGGATGTGCGGACACCGCGCCTGTAGCTCCTGCCGTAGCGTATGGCAGGATGCATCGCCGCTGTAGAAACCCTCGGGGAGATCAATGTACTCCAGGTTTGGGCACACGGATACCGTCCGCGCCAGATCAGCCTTGCAGGACTCGCGGGTCATGTACGGCAGCTTCAGGAAGCGGACGCGGGCGCCAATGTAGTGGTTCTCGCGCACCGTCCGGCACAGCTGCAGCAATCGCATCGTCGGGGGGTCTACATCGTCGCCGCCTCGTGATTTGCGCTTGCGCTGTTCGGCGTAGACTTCTTCGAGCTCGCAGTAGTGGACGGCGTCTATGCGGACGCTCTTGTAGCTGGCACATGTCAGTTCTTCCTTTACGACACGGGGGCCGAATACGCACAGCAGACCCGCAGCGACGCCGTACCATTGTCGCTTGGTGAGGGCGCAATGGGCGAGGTCTCGCGTGTCACAGCTCATGCAGCCATCGTGTCCGGACTCCTCGCTCGATTCGAACGTCTCGTCTGTCGAATGCGGGCACACATGCTCCAAGATGAGCCGCAGGATCTTGTCGTCTACTCGGCGCGTCTGGTCGGGGCCACGGTATGCGGGGATGTGGAAATCGTCGCGGGCGCGGGCGCGGAGGTCTTTGTTCTTGGGGCTCTTCGGGCGGCGGAAGCGCTTCATGAAGCCCATGATGCGGTGCGAGAGGGTGCTGCCGGTCAATTAGAGGGAAGCACTTAGCGCAGGCAGGGTGGTTAATCTGGGGCGTGGATAATGATTTGAGCCTGTGGGCATAACGCGGGGGAGGGGTGTTTGTAATGGAGGGCCGGGCCAGGCGCTTTTACTCACTCGCGTCGCGCCTCTTCCGCATCGCGGGGAGCGGCCTGAAAGCGATGCCGAGACATGTTGGACTTGGCTGACGGGACGACAAGAGCGTCGTTTGACGGGAACAAAGAACGCTAACTACGAGTTACGAAGCTATGAACATGAAGCCATGAAGCCCAGGAGAACACCGCTTATGACAAGGCCGACGTATTTAAGGGGCGCTCCCCTGTGAGCTACCGTCCCACGCCCACAGCTCTACAGACCGGGAGAGTTAGCGCCCCCCAAGGGGACAGCACCGTTGAACGCCAATCATCGCCAGCCTGCCACTCGTCAACCGCATGTTGGTCGACCCCCTTACGATGAAGCTCGGAATAGCTGTGTACACAATGATGTGACGGATTTAGTGTGGAGTGCGGAGTCGGGAG
Organism: Darksidea phi; assembly: GCA_030770425.1. NCBI lineage: Eukaryota > Fungi > Ascomycota > Dothideomycetes > Pleosporales > Lentitheciaceae > Darksidea > Darksidea phi. Next base: position 41,064 of record JASJFT010000262.1, on the reverse strand, counting down.
GCGGGTCGGATCCATATATAAAGCGTGGTGGCATGCGGCGTGCATAGGTTGTGCAGCTCCTTCGCTCCACACCCTGTGTACAGTCAGATCCCTTTCACATCTAGCACCAAGATAGAAGTCCGGGATGGTCTGGCCATGTGCAAGCGACATGGCGTCGGCGACTGGGCCAGCGAAGCAGGACGGCTCTCCCGCACGCTGCACGCTGCACACTGCACGCTGCACACTGCACACTGCAGGCGTGTACACGGTTTCGGGCAGCAAAAGGGACGTCGGCTGCGTGTGTGTAGGACTGATGGCTGATGGCGCGTCGAGTATCGATCAAGACTCGTACGGGGGACGGGGGACGGACGGCGGCGGAACACACGCGGGAGTGTTCGACAAGACGCGTGCCGCCGTTCAATGAGAGGGCGCTGAGCTGTTTCAGATGCCAATCAGGGCGGCCGAGCGGCGGCGATGCCACGCACCCATGGCAGTGGCAGTGGCAGTGGCAGCTGCAGCTACAGCTGCACAAGGTGCATCTCAAACGGGGGTGGGGGGAGGGGAGGGGGGGCGGAGGGGAGCGGAGACGCAGCGTGAAGATGGAGTGTGCAAAAGTGCAGCGTGAAGAGCGAAGTGAAGAGCGGAGGGTGAAGAGCGAAGGGCAGACAGGTCAAGGCAATGCTCTGTCCTGTCCGTCCTGTCAGAGCCGTTGCACCATTCGCGGCAAGCCTAGCTTCATTTTCTAGAAATTCGTCACGGCTCGCGGCTCTCTTCCCTTCCCAAGCAAAGGGTGCACGTCCTCCGCTCTCCTGCCGCAGCTCCTCGACCACCGCCCGACCCAACACGCAGGAGACGTTTTTTTTCATCTCTGGCCGCTCGAGTCTTGTCTGCCCTCACCTTCACTCCCGCAGCTGCAGCTTCTCCCCGGGCTGGCTCCATTCAGTCGCTGACGTCTTCGCCTTGCACCTCCCCTCGCACCTCCCTCACCTGGCACCTCGCAACTCGCTCCTTCCTCCCAGTCCTTCGTCGCTGCCCCGTCCACCCACCGCACCTGCCTCTCTCGCCCTCGACGTCACCGCATCCGCCGAGTGCAGCCGCGCCCCGAGCAACAACATTGAGCTCGCTGCATTGCCGCAATCAACCCTCCAGACATGGCCAGCCAAAGCCCCCTGTCCCCGAACCTGGATAGATATCTGGTCATACATGTCGCGACCACCTGCGACGAACACGGCGTCTACGTGACAAAAGACTCTGCTGAGGTGATTGAACTCGGATGGATCCTGCTCGACGCCAAATCTTGCGAAGAGGTGAGTTCCCGTCGGCCGCCCTCTATCCATCCATTCATCTATCCATCCACCCATCCATCCATCCATCCATCCGTCTATCCATCTATCCATCCCCGCTGACTCCTGTAGCTCCACCGTGAAAGCGTGCTCGTAAAGCCCGTCAACACACCCATCACGGCCCTCTGCAGTGAGTAGACCCTCTCATACCCCTCCCCCCTTCACCCTTCACCCGCCCATTCACTGACGCAGACTCTTCACAGCAAGCTTGACCACCCTGACCTGGGACCAGGTCCGAAACGCCGGTACCTTCCGCGACGCTATCACCCGCTTCGACAACTTTGCGCAAGAGCATTTGCTCCCCAAGAACCTCGAATTCGCCTTCGTCACGCTCGATTCCTGGGATCTGCGAGTTCAGTTGCCCCGCGAGGCCCGTGATAAAGCCGTCGTACTGCCCCCATACCTGCAGCATTCACGGACCTTTGATTTGCGTACCGAGTATCAACGTTGGCAGGCACATCATCCCGAGTCGCTGCCCTTCGGCTCAAGTGCCCTCACCAACATCTGTGCCGCACTCGAAGTGGAGCCAGTGCAGTCATCTGCCCAAATCAAGCACAACCTCCCTTTTCACCTACAAGCGCTGGCACCAGCTTCGCCAAGACGTGCTATGGAAGAGTCTGTAACCCTTGCACGTGTCCTCAGAGGTCTAATCCGCAAGTCGCAGCCTCCCCAGGATCACCCTGACGTCCTCACCAAACCCATGGATGCCCGTGCCGATGTTCGAGCGTTCCTCTCGGAGCGCAGCAAGGTGCTGCACATGAGCGGCCTACCCCATGACACCACGCAGTCTGAGCTCGAAAGCTGGTTCACCCAGTTCGGCGGACGCCCAATTGCATTCTGGACGCTACGCACCCCCGATCAGCACAAGCCCACCGGCTCCGGTTTTGCCATCTTTTCGTCTCACGAAGAGGTCAGTAACGTTCTATCTTCACCAAATGTGTCATGCTAAACCAGCCCAGGCGGCCGAGAGCCTTTGCATGAACGGTCGTGCGCTTAACGAAAAAGCCATCGAGGTCTCCCCCTCCTCAAGCCGCGTCCTCGACCGTGCAGCCGACATCCTCACCCCCTTCCCCCCCAGCAAGAACCGTCCGCGCCCAGGTGACTGGAACTGCCCGTCCTGTGGCTTCTCCAATTTCCAGCGTCGTACGGCCTGCTTCCGCTGCTCCTTCCCCGCCATGCAAGCGCCTCCCGGCGACCCAATGGCTTACGGCTACGGCTATGGACACCCCTCCATGATGGGCCCGCCCCAGCATATGGGCCACGGACACGGACATGGTCACAGTCATGGTCACGGTCACGGTATGGCGGGCCAAGGACATATCCGCGGCGGCACTGGTGTCGTTCCGTTCCGTGCTGGTGACTGGAAGTGTGGTGAGAACGCCTGCGGATACCACAACTTTGCCAAGAACGTCCAATGTCTGCGCTGCGGTGCTAGCCGTGCTGGAGCTGCCGTCGTGGCCGACCCTAGCTACCCCGCGTCCATGGACACTCCATCGAGCTTCGGCATGGGCCCTCCCTCTATGGGCGGAACCCCTGGCCCTGGCCCGTACGGTGCAGCTGCCTTTGCTGCCGGTGGCTTCCCAGCACAGCAATACGGCGGTCTCCCGAGCTCCTATGCCCTACCCTCGGGCATCGGTGCGGCCAGCCCGTATCCTCCCATGGGCGCTCAGTATGCTCCCAATGGCGGCATGCACTCCACTCCATTCGATAGCCGCTCCGCCGAGGCCGCCTTCACCTCCGCCGACCCGTACCCCAACCAGGGCGCCGTGAACGGTGGAGACGGGCGCAGCGATCCTTTCTCCTTCCTCTCGACCGGCTTCGGCAGCTTGTCCGTCAACGACGACCGCCGCAGCGGTTCCAACGCCGCGAGCAAGTCTCCGGCTTAACTTCTAGTACATAAAGAATCCATCTCACCTAGCCTAGATCTTGCTTGAGCGTTTTGGCATGGGAAGTTTTCTTCGGCAAGGCTGGTACGGGCAAGACTGATCTACGGGGCTCTCTCAGAATGGTTCAAGATTTGCGGCATTTGCAGGTTTCGGCATGGACTGGATGGGAGAAAATAGACTGGAGATTTCTCGGGATGGTGTTTGATACCTTCTGGACTGGCAGCGACGGGTGTTCGGTGGGTGTTCAAAACTTTTCAACAAAAGCCTGGCGGTAAAAAGATCGGATACGGGCGGCACATAAGGCGGGCATTGCTGGACTTTTTGGATCTACCCAGGAGGAGTCTTTCTTTTCTTCATCAACCTCGTCCTCTCTGATTTTGCGTTTCCTCTCCCAAATTGGCTGATTCTCCTTTCCTTTCTACTCTCCCTCCCTCGATTGCCCGTTACTCATTCTCACCTTGTCTTCTATTCAAAACCCCGGCTTTTCCGTCATCTAGTTCAAGTCTACGTGGCATAGCGTTTTCCGGGCGGGGTCGGTGGCGCTGGTGGTCAACGGTCGGCTGTGTCTTCGGGCAGCTCAGCCCAGGTCTTTGGATTGACAGACGGACACAGGGTGTTTTTCTTGCTTCGATGCCATAGATATTTGAGGAGTGCGCGGTCTCTGGTGCTCCCTCTGAACTACAAACCTGAATGCAAAACTTGTATTTACTTTGTATGAGTAGTTTATTGCTTTGTGTGCAGGGTTGAGTGTGGATGAGGGTTCACGTAAAGTTATACTAGGTGAAGAAAAAGAGGTGGTATGAACCTTGGAACGCGATATAGCATGCCAACCGATCAAAAAGAGAAGCCCCAGACGGACGAAAACGCCCATCACCATCGTCACCTCCACTTACGCGCCTGCTCCCGGCTCCTATCCTGTCCCTCCCCCTCCCCCGTATTCCACTCAAAAAACACTCCATCCAACTCCCCCAACTTCTTCCTCACACTCTTCGCCAACCCCTTACTCTCCCCGCCCGCAGTACTCTGATCAACACTATCCGGTAACTCGGCCCTATCGCCATAGAAATTATCCGTATCCCCCGAACCCTTTGTACGCCACTTGACAAACACAGGCGGCGACAGTGTATAACCCTTCAGTCGCCCTTGCTCATGGTGCGACATGAATTCTAGATCTATCCCTGGTTCGGTAGCGGGCTTAAAGCCGCCTATTTGGTACAAGGAGCGCTTTGCGCCGCGGAGTGAGAGCGCGTAGCCCATCGTGCAGAGCGGGCGGTGGGTCGGGGAGATTATGCGGAGGTGGCTGGTGGAGGGTGTTTTGTTCCAGTGGGTTGTCATTTCTGTTGCATTGCAATACAATATTAGCATGTGATCTATACTTGTCGTCTCCTAACACGATAACACGACGTGTGTTATTATGTACGCACCTTCCTGAAAGTCCTGCTCATATGTGGAGATGGCTGGGGCGTAGGGATCGTGGTACTCCATGTGCGTATGGTCTGTTGGATGGGGATCGTACTTGCATTGCCCCATGAAGTGTAGGTCCCAGTCGCAGCCGTAGGCGTGGGCGGCGTCGCAGGTTTTTTGCAAGGGATGCGGGCGCATGGTGTTGTTGTAACGTAGTTGGTGGGACCAGAGGGACATTATTGATTTGATGTTCTCGTCCCCTTGCATATCACTTGTGAGCTGACGCACTGAGGCGGACGGTGGATAGACGATATGTGAGGGTTTTTTGGCTCTCTAGGGTACGTGGGGGAAGGGGGAAGGGGGATTGACGTACAGTCTATATCGTCTTCTATAACCAATGCGGTTTGAATGTTGTTGTCTATCATGTAGCGCCAGGCGTTTGCGTGGGCGCGCCATATGCCGAGCCAGAGGAGACTGTGCGGATCTTCGTCTGCGGCGACAGGGTGGGGAAATGGACGGGCTTTTTCGTGGATGTCTTCGGTTTTCACCTGATGTGGCAGTCAGTACGCTGTATACCACGTCTCTCCAGCAGACCATATTGAGCTTCTGAGGAACAGGGAAGCAGCTCCATCGAAGTAGTTATCCGCCTCCTCCATGTCAAGCCAGTCGAGGAAAACAATACGTCCACATACCCCCGGTATAAGCCTAAGCTTCAACCCCGTCTCTGCCGCCATCAGTGCAAGAGCATCCTGGCGATCTGTTCGATACTCCATGCTGATCAGCAGTATCTCCTGGAAGTCTAGCGTCTCGTTCGCAGGCAGCGGCGCCGCCGCGCTGCTGCTGTGCATGAGTCCGGGAATGCTGCCCAGACTGAAGGCAGGCACGTCATGGTTGCTTGGAGTTGCGTTGCGTTCACTCGGTGTGCACAGGTATATGATGAAGAGGAAAAGAGTTAGGATGCTTGCATAGAGGGTTCGTAGGCCCATTGGTGGGAGGCCCATTTTTTACGAGCCTTGTCTGGATAGGCGGCGGTGGGCAAGGGTAGAGGAGGAGCGGAAGAAGGCTACAGATACAGGTTTGCGGGTTTCCTGGGCCAGCATAGGGTATATAGTGGATTTTAGTTCAAGTATAGATGAAATTCGCTGTCCGAGCTAAATTCGTGCATGTAAGATCGAACTATCAAACAACGATGCAATGAACGGCTCTAGCTTGCTGACATATTTGACTCTTTATATGGAGGTCTCCGCGCAGTGCATACCAGGAGGGTCTCTAAATGAAGGCAGGATCGCACGAGAGTCTCTAAATGAATGCAGGATCGCACGAGAGTCTCTAAATAAACGCAGGATCGAGTACTCAAGTCTGTTATGCCCATTCCTGGAATCCTGATGATTGAGGCGCTGCACTCAGGCAAACCTCTCGCCCTGGCTGTACACCCACGGCTGTCCTCTCTGATGCAGGAACAACGTACAGGAACACGCTCGGGGCAGAATTGACCTTGCGTCTCTTACCTGATTTGGTAGTTAAACGTGTGGTTCTGAGTCTACTATCTAGGGTGAAGTAACTGGTTACGCCCCATAATCTCCTTGATCTGGCCGGCACAAGTATCATTGGCAACTTCAACGGACTCAAGCCACCACCACCTAGTAAGCGGTGCTTGTATAACTCTGTCCAAATATATACCTGACTTACTATACATACTGTAAGCAATTAGGCTCACGTGATTACTTGGGATATTTGACTAAAAGGATGCCTTACGCCCGGTTACACACCATGCCCTAGGCATGTATTTTGCGCCCTCACGAAGTTTAACTATATACACCAAGGGATAGAAAAAAAAATAGACACGAGAAAAAGAAAAGGTTGTACAAAGACACCCGACAAAATCATTTAGACGTATTAGAACCCCACCGTGCGACATACTTGGTCCCATCAATCCATCCTTACTAGACCTCGTGTGACACGCTAGCCTCAAAAGCAAACAAGATTCTATCATCCGGCAGCCTAGCTACCGCTTCAATATCCAAGCCCACAGTCCCATGTACTTCTGGGTCCCAAGCTGGTACCCACAAGTCGCCCACAATCTCATTGGATCCTTTGATAAGCGGACCGCCATAGGTGTAATTGTCTTTGTTCCTAACCGTGAATGGTCTGAAATCGGAGAGCTTCTTCTTAATCGTGTACTCGGACTTGTCTTCGCCACTGGTTTGCTGAGCCCAAAGCTCAAGCGTAGCCTCGGCAAGGCCCCGTAGATCACGGGCTCCCGTATCGCCGCGGAGGTAAAAGAAAACCCGGTGGTCTCTGCGTCCTCGTTAGCGTCTAACCCAAATGGAAGCTCACCCCGGCGACGTCGCGCTTACGAAACCATTGGGTTCGGAGACACAGTGAACTCATCTATCTCAAAGAGCTGATCGGCTGCCTTTTCACGAGTGTAATATGCTGGATTTTCGCCGGGAACTTTTTCGCGTTCGGCATGGTGTTGTGAGTCGGCAAGGGCTGCCTGATGCGATGCTGGAACGAAGAGAGCGCAGGACAGCGGTGCGACAAGTAATGGAAGGTGGAACAGCTTCATTGTGTCGCGAGGCGATGGAAATGATGCATGGAGAGCGGAAGGTAAGTATGCGAGGCTGTGGCGCTGAATGGTATATATTCTCGTAATGTTGTGACATTGCCAACTATCCACAGATGTATTAGGTGCATCATCTCGCCCTACACATGTAGATGACGGATGCCTGAGCTTGGGGCGTCCTCACTGTAATATCCCCCCTTGTGTCGCCCAAGTAGGAGGTATCCTTCGTGATCCTGAAGGAGTCAGCTGATTACCGGTTTGAGAGCTCTCGAGCGCTGTTCTAGGGCACTATTCGGAGAACTGCGCAATGCCGCGGCTAGCTCCGCCGCGCTGCTAGACCCCGGCGCGGACCCTAGTGCAGCCCTCCATCTCCAGTCCACAATCCACGCACCCAGCACCCACCCACCACGACAAGTGCTGCGCTGCCTGCGCTGCGGCGGTGCTGGAGGCTCCACGGCAGGTCCGTCCATGTGTCTCGCCGGCGCGCCTGGCCGCTGCAACGTTTGACACTTGACGACGCAACGGCATATCAATAGATGAGACAGGCCAGCCTTAATCGCCTCCAGGTCAAGAAGCTCTTATAAGCCCCTTTCCTTCCGCAATATTAGGAGTTAACTCTTATTAAGGATAAATTATACCCACTACTAGTAATAAAGTCGCTAGCTTATTACCGTTGAGCTCAACGAAGCCGAGTCAAGGTAACCTTTCGCAAAGCAATTTCATAGGAACGTTTGACTGAAAATGGCGCAACCTCAGCAGAAGTAAATTAAGTACATAATAAAGATTACGTCATGACCAAGGCTCTTGCTAATGATAAATGTTGTAGAGGAGCCACGTTAAATCTTAACGTTCTTTAAAGGAAAGCCCATCTACCATCTTATTCCTTTCCACCTTAATACTCATACTAGATATTCTAAATCCCCAATCCTGAAGCCATAGCTTTATAGGTATATATTCTTCGCCTACTCCGCCTATTCATACTTCTTCGTCAAATACTAACTATGCTAGATAAGCTATTACATCGGGACATCACGTTAAAGGTCCTTTCGTTACATGAATTTCTCAGTCTCTTCAGCCTACTCCTTGAAGCTATCTAGGAATTTGATATGCACGACTTCTAGAGCCTCAAGTCTAGCTTTAAGATTATGATTCCTTTTTGTCTTCGCTCTTGTACTGCTCCACATCCTATGAGACTGGGACTTCATCAACCCACGGAATCGATGACTGCGCTCCAGCTTTTTGGACAGTCAGGGACGCTGCGCGATTGGCATGGTCGATAGCTATAGCTAGGTCGAAGTCTGCACCACGAGGCATCGCCTTCCAGCGAGCTACGGCTACAGAATACGCGCCGACAAAGGTATCGCCAGCGGCTGTCGTGTCGACGACTTCGACTTCCCTCGCCGGGATGGTCTGGCCGGGTAGCGATTGCGACTGGTGCTTGTCTGTTTGGTAGTATACACCCTATAGACCCAATGGTTCAGAGCGAATATTATGAATAACGATAGAGCAACTTACCTCGCCACCAAGCGTGATGATGACGTTCTTGACTCCTCGTGCGATGAAGACGGCCGCAACCTCGTCCCAAGAGGTAGGATTCTCGATGCCAGAGAGAATGGATGCCTCGGTCTCATTCATGATCAAGTGGCTCAGCCCTTGATATGCTTCTTCTGGTAGAGGTATTGCTGGTGCAGGATTGATGATGGTTTCCACTCCCTTATCACGTGCAAGCTTCATGTTATGCAAGACCTGCGAACAATTAGTACAAGATTAAAAAATAAACATGCTCTTTCCTTATATAGTAGAAAAGAATAGTACCTACCACATTCAAGGGCAATTCCAGTTGGAAGAGCGCAACCCCCGCATCATCATCCACCAGATCCTTCTCTTCAACATCATAATTCGCTCCGGGACAGAACATGATCCTGTTCTCACCCGTTCCCGTTTCCACAATAATTACCGCAACTCCCGTTTTCTTTCCCTTAAGCACCTTCACCCCATCTGTCTTCAAGCCGTCCTTCTGCAAGCTCTTTAAAAATTCTCCGGCGAACTCGTCATCACCCACCGCACCCACCATTCGCACCTCCACATCGGATGCCTCGCCACTCTTGGCTTGCTTCAGGGTGCGCGATAACCTCGCGCAAGCTACTGCTTGGTTAGCTCCTTTGCCTCCGAAGCCAATGTCGAAGGATTCCGTGGTGAGAGTCTCGCCTGCGACGGGCACACGGGGGGTGCGCGTGACGAGGTCCACATTGAGAGAACCGATGACGGATATGACTGCTGGTTTGAAAGACATTGTCATTGTTCGTGGTTGAACAGTAGAATGCTCGCAGGAGTATCGTGAGCATTGAAGCGGTTTGGCGTCGGATGCGCTAAGCTAGTTAGGGTTCGTGTTGCCGATCTCGGTTCACATGCGCAGTTTTCAAGGGAGCTGTTAACAGGCATGCCAATAACTCGTTATCGGGCATGCCAATAACTCGTTATCGGGCATGCCAATAGGCCTATTCGGGTATGGCTCAACGCCACGCGCAGCGCTAAGGAAGACCGGCGTCGTACCAACGTAATATACAGATTTATATTACCGGAGAGTATTATTACGATATTATATAGCGCGAAAAGTAAGCTTAGCTATCCTCGTAAGCTTAGATAGTTTAGTATTAATTATTATTACTAAAAACTAAAATTACCTAATCTTTTATAAATAAGAATTAGAATACGAAACGAGTTAATTATAAATTAAAGAAAATTAATCTAGATATAAGTCTAATATTTAAAGTTTAATAATAAATAAATAAGCTATAAGATAAGTATTATATAATAAAAGCTTTAGATTACTAGCTATTATCTATTATATAGTACTAAACGTCTATTCTATAATCTATAGCTCTAGGTAGCTAATATCTAGACTAATATCTAAGAAATTAAATATAACTTATATATATTTAAATTCTATAGACTCTATTTTCTTTAGGTATATACGCTAGAATAGCTCTAAAGAGAACGTTATAGAACTCTATTATATAGTCTTTTTAAAGGTTTTAGTATTATTAAAGCGATATACTACCCCTTATATTTTTCGCGCTTGGTAATTAGTTATGTCGAAACTGGTTGGAAAGGCTCTCCAAGCGGTATTATAGAAGGTATAGTTAGAAATCCTAGGAGTTATAGGCCGCTTCAAGTTGAACGGCTATCAGATTAAGCGGTTGATTAAGCGATCGTAGGGCAGTAGTACAGCATCTCGCTATGTTTTTGCCCTAGGAGCACCTCCTACCGGACTCGTCTAGCGATGTCAACGCTATCTGGAAGAAACAGAAGCGGCTCTTACCTCGCAGATTGGCGGTAGTTACGGAAAACATCTAACTACTTCATCGATCTGTAGAAGCATTTCAGATACAGTTATCTAACGAGCCTTAATATCTTACTATAGTATATATATCCTTTATAAGTACAATTACATAGTATCGTCTATTACTAAAGAAACTAAGTCTTTATTATAACTGTAATAGAAAGCTAAAGTAGTATAATCTCCTTCTATAACAAGTAGGAATGGTATTTTTAGCAGTATATATCGATGTCCTGAAGACCCTTCCTAAACTCATCTACATCAAGTCGTTGTTCTTGAAGGCAGATGAGGTCCGCTAAGAGCTCGGTGAATTGTGGTGAAAAATCGGGCCATTTCTTTTGGATCTTTTCGTCTCGCTTTGCTGGGTCATCCTCGCCCCATATGCCTTCTTTTTCACTTTGTCCGGAAGAGATTTGCCAACTTTTTTCTTGGCCTAACATTTCAATGAACATCCAGGTCGTTTTCCATACATCAGTTGCGTACGGATCAATTGGGCGGCGCAATTTAGACTCTGGGAAAGTATTAGAGCGACGATACTAGAACAAGATGTACCGAAATGCTTACCAGGTGGACTGTCCCCAAAGACCGAAGTTATATACTCAACATCTTTAGTTGCGAAGTCTAAATCGATTGCCTTCAACGTATCTCCCTTGAATATAAAATTGTCCAAAGAGACATCTCCATGAGAAATCTTTTTCGAATGCATTGCGGATAAGGCCGCTAGAACTTGATCTGCGTCCTTTTTGAATGCTTTTTCATTCTCCTTTCCCTTATACACTCCTTTATCACACCGCGATTCCAAACTGCCATCCTGGGCAAGCTCCATTGCGTAGGCTGGATTGCCAAGAACCTTTCCCCGCGCAATAATCTTGATGATATGATCGTTTGGTTCCAGCTCCTTGAGTAGATTGAAACTTTTCTCTGCGGATCTTTCATTTTCCTCATTTGCTTTGTCAAATCGCTTGACAGCAATAATCTCTCCACTTTCGAGCTTGCATTGTGCGACTGATCCGAAAGAGCCCTTGTCCGTACTTCCATCAAAACTCTTTCCACTAACAAGTGCAAATCGCACATTATTGTTCGACTCGTCTTGGAGCGTGAAGCAGCCTTCTTCTTCGGTGGCGTTGGGATCAGAGCACGGATGAACAGAATCTCCACGATTGATTAAAGAACGAGAACTACCACGGGTCCAAAGCTCCGGGAGGAGAGGACCAGAAACAGCTTTTTGTAGAAGTAATGCAGTGAGTAGAAGACCGCGTAAATGCATATTGAAGCGAATAATAGATGGAGGGATTCAATGACAATGACAGAGTTCATCTCGCCTACCACTTCAAGGGGGTTTATACGGTTGAAACGGCGACTCTCACACTGTATCATTACACGGGTCCAGGAAGGCTTGAGAGCTTACGACATGGCGGACACGGTGTCTCATACAACGAACGCCCGACGCACGAGCATCTTCTCCACGCGCCGCTGTGAGGTAAGACGTCGAAGGATTCGAGAATGCTGTGAGACAATACGCCATCCCATAGGGATTGCCAAACTACGGCATAATCTCACATAAATCTGTGAAACATGGTGACAAGTAGTGTCAGTAATCGTATTTGAACGGGAACGATTCGGGTTAGAGAGGGTAGCACAACTTTAGAATTGATTCTACCTGGTATCCTAATTCCGGGTCCTTTGGTGGGTCGTTTTGGTGAGTCCTAGTGTCTTGAGTCAGTAAAAGCGACTATGCTAAGCTCAATTAGAAAGGATGGTCGTCGAATAAAATAGCTTACAAATAGGGTTTTTAATAGGGAGCGAATGAATCGACCCACTTTTAAGTTAGAGCCTTAAGAATTTACGTGCGTTTAAGCTGTCGTGTTGGAGGACCATTTTCCTAACCAAGCCTAGCACAGTCGGTTTATGTGAGATTATACGGAATAAGATCTGAATGATATGAAACTAGTGTAGAGTGTAGGAAGCGGAAAGGGAGATCTATATTAAGGTATACACCATAACGACACCCTAAAATTGGCCAGAAAAGAGTGGTAATCCAAAGCCTAAAATTGCCTACACATTGGACTCGCCCTAGGAGAGCGCGGAGGGTATAACGGGGCGAGGATGCAACTCGTCTGGCAGGGTGGTGTTGGGGCAGGGATAATCCTATGACCCGTGCGCGTCAGCCCACTGTCCAGGATAGGTAGTTAATTGTTTAATTTCATTTGACTCGAAAAAGCCTGGGGCTGTGGGGAAGAGAAAGCCATCCTTCCAGTTGTTGCTTTTATCAGCTACACAGAACACTTGCGTGAAAAAGAGGGATAGTCTCGTGTCATCTTACACCTCGATGAGCCACGACTTGACTTGCTTGGAACCCGTTACCGGCAAACTTAGTAGTAGCTACCGATTTCGACTTGCCGCGTGTTAATAGCGTTTTTATGAACGGTATCAGTTTGTTCAGCCTCACGCTTACTAGAGAGGGATTCCTCTTGGCCTTAGGCATGTTGTTAGCCGGTGAATTCCCTGCGCGCTATGTCTATCCAAAGTCCCACTTTCAAGCGACAAGTTTTACATCATATACTAACACAAAGTACTAGATTGTGCAAAGAGAGAATGCTTGATAATTCGTGTAAATATAACTTCAGTAGCAGATAAGGAGAGATAGATCGTGTTTTGATACAAAAGAATATTACAGTACATGATCGGGCAATGATGGCCATAAATGATAGTGAAAAGTCTAAAACACCTTTAACTGGCCGACCAAACGTCTTCAAACTGGCAAAGCACCATTTAGGCAGTTCTTCCAGTTCTTATCTTTCGAGATTGCACGACCAGCTCTGGTCATGGCATCCCTGCCCTTGGTACCTGCGCCTTTTGCAAGGCGGGCACCGCCTCTAGCATTAAGGTTAGCTAGTCTTATACTAACTCTCTCGGAAATACTAGCAAATCTTCCCGCAACTCGAACCCCAACTGCTCCCACCCGCACGGCAAATTGTGCTATAATCCTAACGATAAACTAGAAGCCCACGATATCAGTACAAACCACTCAACCAAGATTGAACATAATTACATACCGTGAGGGGGTTCCGTTTGGTGTGCTGATGCGCCACGTCATTGACTTCTATAGCAGGCGGGCTAAATGCCCCAGTCTTGAGCATACCGTTGCTCCTGCGGCCGTTCAGTTCGCTACTTGTGTAGGCCATATCTCGTTTTACCCCAATAGGATTTCCATCATTTTTAGGCTTCCATCTAGTGTCACGGTCGTCTTCCACTTTAGCTGCAATCTCCACGAATTTGTTAATATAGTCTTCGTTGTCGATATCAACGTCTAGCGGGTCTTGGAAATCCTCCGGCCAAAACTCATCCATTGCATCAGAAGAGACAAACTCTTCAGAGAAGAAGTCTGTCAAGAACTCTTCGGATGGAGCGCCAAGGCCGCCGTAAATGGAAAGCGGGACGAGCAGCAGGCATTTGCCCGAACGGATACGCTTTCTTCTCGTCTGGAATTGGACCCTCTTTTTACTGCGCGTCTTGTCCGTTAGTTGTTTCTTTTTGTCGGCACGCTCTTTCTTTTTGTTCTCTATTCTCTTTCTGTAGGCAGTCTTCTTGCGCGGGATAGTCTCTTTGGTCCTAACATTTGTGGTTAGTAAAGCAAGAATATAATTTACAGTGATGCACGCACAACTTCTCTTTCTTCTGCCTCCTCTCTTCTTTCTTCTTCTCGTCATCCTTCTTCTTGTCCTCCACTTTTTTCTTGAAGGCAGTCTTCTTGCGCGGGACAGTCTCCTTGGTCCTAACACTGATGGTCAGCAAAACAGGAGTATAATTTAAAGCGATGCACGCACAACTTCTCTTTCTTTTGCCTCCTTTCTTCTTCTTTCTTCTTCTCTTTATCCTGTCTCTCTTTGTCTGCCGGATCCTGCTTGTCTGGAACACACATATTTGCGGCTCGTTCATACTTCTGGCCAGGCGGACATGTGTTCTTCGTATCGTTTGCAACACACTTATTGGCGGCTTCGTTATACTTCTGGCCAGGTGGACATGTCTTGTTCGTGTTGTCTTCAATGCATTTATTGGCGGCTTCGTCATATTTCTGGCCAGGCGGACATGTCTTGTTCGTGTTGTCTTCAATGCATTTATTGGCGGCTTCGTCATACTTCTGGCCAGGCGGACATTTCCCGTTCGTGTTGTCTTCAATGCATTTATTGGCGGCTTCGTCATACTTCTGGCCAGGCGGACATGTCTTGTTCGTGTTGTCTTCAATGCATTTATTGGCGACTTCGTCATACTTCTGGCCAGGCGGACATGTCTTCTTGTCTGGGATGCAGCCATCCTGGGCTGGATTTGGTACTAGACCTAGACGACATCTGGTGCATTTGCAGGTCTTACGGTCTCTGTAGCGAGGGGCTTTGCATTTGCGTTTTGAACATCGATCGCATGATGTCTTCTTTTTATCATTTCCGGGCTGCTGCTGTCTACCAACAAGAGAAGATACCCCCTCTATCGATGGTGAAGAGGCAAAGCTAACTTCAGCAGCATTTTGATTGTCGAATGTAATTTGCAAAGAAAGATGGGGTACCAATGAAGATAGAAGGAGAAATGTGGAGAACTTCATTGTCAAAGATTCGGGAGCAAAATGGAAGGCAAAAACTTGCGTGACTGCTTTGTATGCAATGCGATAAGGAAGAATTCCACCACAATGTGTGCACATGCAGCAAACCGGTGCAGCAATAAGTAGAATATCCTTAGCAGTGCATAGATCGTAATCGAGAATTTTGTTGGACTTCTATTAGATTATGTCCTAAAGAATAAATTAATGCCATATACGGTGGTTGGTTTCAAATCCAATTATTCGGCGTAGGTTGATATTATCAGGTCATCTTGCCTAATTATAGAAGCTCGCTGAGGTCTGCTGCTTTCTAAGCTAAACTGTGTCATGTTACACTGAGCTGCGCCCCGCCGCAATCTAATATTATTGGGTTTTCTTACCTAATATTGAAGCGTACTGGGGTCCGTCAAACTTCTAAGCGAAGCTGCTCAGATCCAATTTCCTTAGTGCATAGACAACGTGATATCTGGGACTGTGGCTATGGTCAACGTGGTCTTACAGTGTTTCACCAGGCGTTCCTTTGACACGAAGACTCCGGGCCTCAAAAGGGCCCTTGCGATAAACCTTGCAATGGGGATAATGTGATCATTCAGGTGAATCAAGGACATAAAGTCAGATCTGAGCTTTTGTGACCACCAAAACCAACATCTTTACTCATTTTCTCGTATGCACAGAATTTAACTTGTATAATACAATTGAGAGTGCTCTCGAACCTAGCATTCAAACAAAGCATACAATCCCCCTTTCCAGTCTATCTCGTCTTCCTTATCACGCTTATACAATATATCCACCCGAGTCGTATCATGATGCTATTCAAAGCAGGCATCCCGATTGCAATCACGACCTTCGCAGCTCTGTCGACAGCGTTCTCATTTAAGCAACAAATTGGTCCAAGTACCAACGCCGTATTTAAAGAGACTATCGATGCACCTCCTAGGAGGTCATGCTCCAGGGGGCAGAGTGGCCCCGTCGATGGGAAACTCTTCTGGGCCGACACAGGATGCCAAACCGACGGAGCTGGGAAAGACCAAGCCATGAAGGTTGCCGCTGGTGATGGTGATTCTGCCTTGGTTGTCGCGTTCTTCTCCAGTGACGACTGCAACCCAGACAACTTGATTACCACATTGGATGAGATGAGTCTGCTTGGGGAAAGCGAGCGAGGCTGCTGGGAAGGGACTTATGGCAGCTTTGAGGTATGGTCTGTTTGTGAGGATGGTGGTTTGAGCTGTGTGTGAGCCGAAATGGGGTACATGCAGAGCATGTCTATCGTGCTGTTCAGCATACTGTGAGATGCTCCCTTGAAGCTTAGGATTCAATTAGTTAACGCAGTTCCCTTTCTTAAATTGCTCCTTGGTACCATCCTATTTTTTCCTGCGTCTCTACATAGGACCTAGACCTAACTCAGATGTGGCCGGATTTCAGTTATTCTTCTATCGTAGTGATGTATGCTCGCCTCGATTCGCTGTCCTTTTCTCAGACCATTGTTCTGAGGTTTTCCTCGCCTCGAATTGCTATCCTTTTCTTCGACTATTGTTCTGAGGTGTTCCTTACACTGTTGACGTCCGCTTCGTAATCTTCGTTTATAAACGGGCTTCCGTGCTTGGCTAATTTTTTATTGAGTGGGATCTGAAAACTAATGAGGGGGTCCTAGTACAAGCACGTGCTTAGATGAGTAAAAGAAGGCAATGATCTCTACTAGCTAGATGCACCTAGTGCAGCCTTGCAGCGCAGTTCTGTTGAATTAGCTATAACAATAACCTGCGACGTTCCCTTTTAATTTAAACTCTAACTGCTGCAAGACAGACCTGCTTTGGCTAACCCAGGTTTCTATCGAAGGCAACGCTAGTGATAGAGAATAACGCTATACAATATCATTAACGCTTGAAACCACGAGTTACTTCAAGAGCGAGTGATAAATTATTCTTAACGCTGCTCGTCTAGAGCTACCTGCTATAACAAAGCGATTTGACTTCCCAATCTCCTTAAAAATATATAAAATTAATCTAATTAGTATTATAGATAGTATAGTAATATTATAAATTATAACTAAAAACTTTATAAGTTATAATACTGAAATAATATATTATAATACTAAAATAAGTTATAATAATAATAGATAACTTAGAACTAATAAATAAGTAGCTAGTATTAATATAGTACCTCTAGTACCGAAAAACTCGACATTACTATAGCTAAGGCGACTACTATAGGTTAATACGCCGCTAGAGTTTTACCGAGAGAGCTATACCCGAATAGGCCTATTGGCATGCCTGTTAACAGCTCCCAGTTTTCAATCATCAATATACGTTGGACTGCGCAGGTGGTATGTGGTATCCCGACCCGTTCAATATAGGATCCGCACTTAGCTGTCTTTCACGGATCATTCTCTTTGCGGTTCCGATGTCTCCCTACAAAAAACACAAGAAAACACGCAAGACATCACGACACAGCTATCCAGACAAAGTTACTATCATACGAATCAATTATTGATCTAAGTATTCAGCATGCGTTTGACAAGTATTATATGTCAATCACTGATTCGCCTTGTTAGTGAACTGTTCGGCCAGCCGCTTTCCGGTCGTTCGCTTGAGACAGCATCTATCGTCTGAAGAGCTTCTTCACGAATCCTCGAATCCATTCACCGTGCTTGCGGTTGCTAAATGATTTCTCCTCGGCAGTCTGCAGGGTATCTTGCATATTTCCTCCGCAGAAGGTAGACTCCGAATAGACCTGAGGGTTGGAAGGCATATCCAATTGTTCTACGACACGTGGGACACATGATCGCTGCTGAGGCTCGAAGTTAATACAACGCTGAATTAGTGATTCAGCTTCATAAGGGAACATTTGCGATTTGGCAGTTTGCCGAAGATCATCGACTGCGTTAATGCGACGCAAACCCGGTATAGAATGCGGAACTTTGAGGCCCGGATATGTGCGTGGAGAGGAGTAAAGTCGATCTAGTAGACGAGCGTTCTCTTGGTTCCACGCCTGCGCTATAACACGAAGTCGATCGTACTCCTCGACAACGCGAGCAGAAGGCAGACTGCTGCGCAGATCCGGTTTACGAATCGGCATTTTCGGAAACGAATGCTTGAATGGAGGGGGAGCGCATTCCAAAGTTATGGCATCGGAGCTATGGGAGCTGTCAGATCCAGAGGTGCTACGACTAGAGTATCTTGGAAAATATGAACGCTGCTCAGTTCGGACACGCCGGCCGATCCCATTGCCTGTTTGGGAATTTGAGCGAAGGGTCTGACAGCCATTGCCAACGCAAAGAAAAGACATCTCGCTAGTAGTGGACTCCTCGTCATACGTCATCGAATCCAGCTCCTCATGCCCAGGAACCTCGTGGTTCATACGTGGATGCCGCGCTACGTCACGTATATGACGTGCATAATAAGACTGCACCTTCATCTCTCTTTCATGCCGTCCATAGTGGATAGACTCGTAAGCTTGCTGGACCAACACATCGTCTTCGGTCACAGTCAGACCCTGACGAGAATGAAGCGGGTTTTCCAAGAGCTGGATGGCAGATAATGCCGTGATAATGTGACCCGGTTGGAAACTGACGGAGTAATCGGCGAGCGTGGATGCGTGTGGCCAGTTGGGGTAGGCTACGAGGTTGTTTAACCAGGAGGGGTCAATGGCTGGAGTAATAAGCAAATGAGCGTTTTCTGGTACTGGGAGCTGACTAGCGACTTTTCTAGCATTCTCCGCGAGGTCGACTAATTTCTCATCCTCCGTCACTTCCAACCTCTTCAAAAAGCGATCCACTGGACCTTTCTCCTTCAATTTCTGTTCTGCGTCAATAACTTTGATCGCTTCGCTGGACATTTTCTTAACACCAGAAGGTGGGACGTGGATATTATGATATCGCTAATCAGTAGTGGAATCTACGTGGACGATGTTTATATTACTATACACGTTTATCCTAACAATGCTAGTCGTACATGGTGCAGGACAAGGAGCATTGTTGGGCACCTCGATCTACTACACAACGTGATCATGCTTCTGAAGTGGGTACTTCCGAGTCCTGCTGCACAATTTTGAAGTGATGTATGAGCTGTTTCTAGTTTTCACATCAGCTCGAGATTACGATTTTTTAATCCACTTGTTTTTGAGTGCAGGTCTTCCCACAACGCTCTTCGCACGCTTTCGGGGTACGCGTGACATGTTCACTGTCTAATTCGAAGCTTCGTTACATCAAGGAGAGAACTGAGTACCACATTTCCATTGTTATTACTCCTTGAAAGCTCTGCAAGTCCACGAATGCGGACCTCCGCTTTATGCTGTGTTGACCTCTATTGCGCCCCTCTAAACTGCTGATTGAAGAACTCCGTCACGCCATCCGCAACACTACCCGACCCCCTCGCTAGCCCCATTTCCCATTCTAACAAACCTTCCGCTTTCGTCAAACTCTCCTCCCCTCTCTTCGAGTCCCAAGTGTCGAATAGCACCTCAAACATAACATCGACATCAATCAATATCATCCACTCTTGGTGATTCTTCCGAATACCACGCTTCAGTTCTTGCATCTCCTCCAACACGTCTTGTATTTTTTTATTGCCCCCGTCGCTGTGTTCACTCAGAAAGCAGATCATGCCGAATAGCTCTTCAAGTTCGTCAAATTTCCTGCCCATACGGCCATGCGAGTACTCGTGTAAGCGCTTTCGCAGTGTGAACAAAGCTAGATCCGCAGTGTGATACTGTCCCGAATATTTGACGATGACGACGAGCCTGGTGCGTTCAGAAATAGTGTTACCAGCGCCCACATGAGGGTACCATAGCCATGGAACCCATTGAACGATGTGGAGATTACGAAAGTAATGGACCAGATGAGGAAAGACAGAAGAACATTTCGAGGTAGATCTCAGAGGGAAGCGGCCTGATATAACATCTTCCCTTTTCGTCCACTGCTCTTGGGACTTACTTTTTGCAACGGTAAGCAAACGCTTTGTAGGCTAAGGCTCTACTAGTGTGATTCACTACTTCAATGCTCAAAAGGCAGCAACTCTATTGTCTAAAGGGTCTAAATGAAAAGATTCCCAATCACTCAACTTCAGAATGAATGTCTCTTCTCTGCAACAGCTGGACATGACCTTCCCGGGGCCGGTTCTACGGACAGGTGGCGTAATCCACATGTGCGTCAATGAGATATGAAATGCTAGAAATAGAGTTCATGGCTTGGACACCCAGAGCATGCTAAGGCTAGACAGCTCGAAAGTTGTCGAGGCTTTCGAGGGATCAGATTGGAGCGTGCATTACTCTAGCAGCAGCTCTTCGCTTAATGATATCGTCCAAATTATAGTCTACGAGCTGCCGCCGGCCCCGGAGGTTGGTGATCCCCGATATGGGAGAGCTTGTTGCAAGCCATTCATGATCGGTACTGATCCAGATGTCATGTAGGAGCGGTTGTACGGTTGAAGCGGAAATGGCTTTCGTCTTTGGGAGGCCCCTTTTGTCGCTCTAAGGGCGGCAATCTTTTCCGGAAATCCAGCTGAGCACTGCTCGGGAGCGCCGCGTGGCTTCATAGCAGGCGGCAGATGTGCCACTTAGAGTCCGTTAACCCCCGCAGGTGCAATCTCCATGGCCCTTACTGGGACACTCCCCGAAGGGTATATGAACTACTACCAGCACCCTTTATCCGATCCGAGTGACTCCATTGTAAGCTGGCGACACGTAAGTGGACACCATCGCACGCATGTAGTTTCAACAAGCGATTGATCGAAATGCCATAGGATGCGGAAGTGATTATGACGAATGCCAGCTTATGCGAGCTGTTGATAAGGTATAAGTATAGTGAATGAGCCTTGAAGGTACTTCCCAATGCTAATTCTATATGCGGTTCCGATGGGCATTTTCCTCCATTTTCTGACAGAAAATGGCCGTAAGAAGCTGAACCAATATTGCGAAGGCATTGTCACCCAGACTCAACCGACGCTTTCGCCACTCAATAATTGGTTGGAGATAAAGATATATTCCAGTACGAACAAACGCCAGAAGGCTTAGGGAGTTCACCGTTCAGCTCGCAGGTGTCTGCCTGAACGCTCATGCTTAGATATAGCATCGGTACCATGGCAATCACGGCAATCCACATTAACATAGAGCTAGCTATCCGAAGAACATAACACGCATCGGCATACCGAAAACCTTCTCCGACTTCCACCAGCACCAACCTTCATCTGCCACCTTCCGTAGACCACAGCATGACGGGCCGAAAAACCGCAAGCTGTCCATCACCACCCCCTTTGCGCCCCGCCGCAACGCCATCACAACAGCCACAACAGGCAGCGTCGCCTTGGGGGAGAGAACCTCAGAATGAGCGAACTGAGGGAAGGCCAGCTTCGCACCCGAACCCACACGGTGACAGTCAGTTCGCCCCTCCGCCCTTCAACCTCCTTTGAATCCGTCTAGTCTATCCGCTACTCAGTATCATTTAAACCTCATGCCATCTGCCATCTTTCAGCATACGCTCACATCGTTAAACTCACCAAATGATCAGAGAGACACTCAACAACGCCCGAACCAGGCCACGAATGGTTTATGTTAGGCAAACCTGCGGCACACGTCCTAACATCGCAGACAAAACATGTAAGTGCCCTCCGAGCGCGAAGCGCAGACTGGCAAGGTATTACTTCTCACGGTTAGACATCTCAAATCTCACTTTGAACGGGTGCAATATACCGAATGGAGGTTTTTCTAGGCTTGTTTCGTTTGGTGTGGTATGGCATGGGTTGGTTTGCAAGTGGTGCACCCGTTTCTATGCGCCTCAACGCCGCGCTTGATACTCTACTTGGTACATAATTGAATATACAATATAAATGAGAAGCCTCCCATACGTCCTTCCTGCTGATCAATATTGTGTGGGATGATGAGGTCGATGTGTGTGCAAGACTGAATGATCTGGTTTCTTCGAGTCGCATAGGTTTGGTAGCGGCGACTCCTAGCATGTTCTGATATGTTGGTGAGCCGTGATCACTTCTCCGGCCGTCTTTGAACGTGACAACGGCAGACTGGATGGTCTCAGACTGTGTCCCCGAACGACAAAGGCGTCTTCTTCTTACAGCATGCCTCTTTAAGATCACTAGTCCTTTGCAACCCTCATGAGGCGGCCTCGGCAGGCTGTTCGTCTTCTTTCTTGGCGTCTTCGACTGTCTTAATTTCTTCGCTCTTTTTGCTTTCAGGCTCGCTCTGCGCTGCCACTGGCTTTGCTTCGACGAGCTGAGTGAGGTAAATTCCGGTATTCCCTGCGCCGTCGATTTGCCCTAATTTTGCATCGAAAAGCTTGGCATCTCGAAGTAGTCTACTTATGTTAACAGAGCACTATGGCTCAAACACGATGTGCACACACCTCTGCTTGCCAGGAGCCGTTGTCACAGTGGCGTCCTTGAAAACTCTCCCAATTTGTTCGCGATAACTCTCGAAGACGGGCGCCATGATCATCCGAACCTGAATCTCGTGGAGGTACTTATTGATGACCTTGTGTAGCGTAACCGTCTCCTTGGTGAGTGTCTCCATATTTGGGCTTACCTCCTTCTTCACTTCTGTTTCGTTGTCCCACTCGATCTTCTTAAGATTGCGGACATGCACGGTTGCACGGTTGCTCATGATGTCGATGAGCTTCTCGTGGATAGATTGTTGTTGGTCATGGAGTAGACGTTTAACATTGTCGAACTCTCCAAGCGTTGGCTTGTTGCCTGACGCGCGTCTCCTTGCGCATTCGCGGATATAGGGCAGGATGGCGATGACGAATGAGAGCGTTTGCGAGGCTATCGCGAGATGCTTAGTGTTGATGTTCTTCAAGCCAGCGCTATGCATAGCACCAGCCCCGAGAATGAGCTGACACAGACGGGAGTTAAAAAGCTTGATGTAATCGCACAAAGCGGTCGATACTTCTGATAACATGCTGGGCATGACGCTCAAAAGAATCTCGAACCGTTCGATACCGCGAATAACGACAGTGGATGAGTTAGAGATTATATACCTCTCCTCGTCCACTATTGCTGGCGCAGGGCTCTTGGCTTTTTCGGTCTCTGCCGAGGTTCCGTTGGTCTGGCTTGTGCCGTTTGGAGTCGTCTCGCTCTTGGCCTCATCTAGAAGGGAACCAGTCTGCATCCACTCGACCGGGTCACTCGTCATGCCCGTCAGAATTCTCGCAAGCACCTTTTTATCGTCGTGATCGAAATCTTTGGGTTCCCAACGATCTGAATCCATGGTTTTGGCAAGCTCCTGTTTCTCAATATCCCCAAACTTTGACACAAAGTCGGTGATGTGAGTATTCACCACGCCCTTTAAAGCTGCGCCGGAGCGACCAGATACAGCTTCGCATTCGTCGGCGAAGAGCCTACAGAGATTGAAGTAGCGGAGGAACCGGTCAAGAGGGAGCTGGGTGGTAGCTTCGGAGCGGACTTTGAGGAGTTTGGTAGCTTGTGTTTGCGCGGCGTCCACAGCTTGTCCTAGGAGACTAGACATGTCCAGTGCCTGCATTAGCTCTTCCTGCAACCCATTCGTACCCGTCGCATGAGTCATGGGATCTATCGAACTGTCGATGCTTGCCATGTACGGACTCCTGGGAGGGGAACGAAATCCACCACTAGACAAGGGTGGGGAGCTGACTCCGCTAGTTACGTCGAGTAGTACTTTCACCTGCACACTCAATCTCCGTAGCGCTTCGCCAATGTCGGTGAAAATGTTAGTGAAAAATTCCTCGGCATCTGCGGGGTCCATAGCACGTAAATTCCGAGCCAGGATGGAGTTTTTGTCTTGTTGAGTGTGCCCTCGACCGCCTCTTGTTGACACGGATGTCATCGATTCGGCGTCATCGTCTGTGGAACTAGGAAGATATTTTCGGATGATCATCTTCATCTCTCGAACAATGGCGTCTCGGAACGAAGCGCTCGCTTGGTTGGTGAAGTTTGAGCCACTCAGCCCTACTAGGCTAGCTCTTAGTCTGGATCGGAATTCGGAGCTTGTGTTTAGATAGGCTGACTTCAATCTCTGATGCTCGCCTCGCGATCGCTGTGAGGTCAAGACCCATCTCTGCACGGTGTCTCGACTTGGCACCTTTTTGATGTGCTCTCGCAGGTCGGTAAGTAGCGTGTTCAAGAAGCGAGCTTCGAATCCTGCACCAATGCGGAACTTGAGCTGTTGTATGCCTTCGGCAACTCCATCCAGAGCTCTCAAGCTTCGCAGATCAACGATGGTAGAAGGACATCGAGTCTCTATCCAGGATGTCGTAGCTACATCTGTGGTGTCGAGCGTGCCGAGTATCAGTTTCTCAACGGTTTCTAACCGGTTCATGCCAGACTCTAATTCGCCACGATCCACAATCTCGTCGCAACGTGACAATCCGATGATGACGGCCTGCAGCTGGTCCGTTGCATCAGTTAATCTTCTGAGATTTTCTCGTCGGCGCTTCATTTCGACAATCTTCAAGCCTCCAATAGCCATCTGCTGGTCGAGCCGCTCGAGATCTTCGCGCAGTGTCTTGATCTGTTGTACGGACTCGGAAGCTTCTGACTGTAGCTGGCGCAAAGACCCTAGAGCTGCAAAGAACGAAGTTGAGGCCGTAGATATAGATGAAATCAGATGCACCTCTACCGTGTCCATATACCACGACAGCTTCTCCTGCAGGATCGCATTCGTCGCCAGAGCTTTTCGCCCGGGTGGTTGAATTGCCTCGAGCGAGCCATTGATGGCGTCGATGTCATCCCCGCTTTTGGCCCGTACGGGCCGTACGACCTCGGAGCGCTCGCTGACAATGTCGAAGGTGCGGGGGTTTTCGAGGTGGAAACTCTCGTCAAAGTATACGTTTGGTATCGTCGAGAGCGGTGTGACGGTCGGCAGCGCGCGTTTCGACCCACTTATGCGTCGTTTCGGCCTAGGCCTAGGGCTTCCAGTGGGCGACCCAGTCTCATCCCTCTTGATAGATTCTCTGCGCAACACTGCCGGGGTCTCTTCTGCCTCTGCCTTTGCACGCTGGAATGCTTCATAGTGGCTACCGACCTGCGAGAGATAGGGATTGAAGGTGGACGGCTCGACGTGCGGGATATTGGCGAGGGTCACGGGAGGTATGTCCTTGGTGGAGGGCGGCTTGTGCCCGGACATGGCAGTGGCGGCGGTGTGCGGCAGCATGCCGGTCCGCACGATGGGGGGCTGTAGGAGGGTCGAGATGGCGTTGTGGCTCTGCTCCCTCACCGGGCCCATACTGCCCTTGAACGCGCTGTCCAGGGCGCCGCCGACCGAGTGTATAGAGCTCGTCGTCGACCCGCGACGTGGCTTGTAGCGGCCGCCCGTCGAATTGGGCCGGGCGGTCCAGTCATTCAGGGCGGGGAAGGGGAACTGGCTCTGTGGCGGATTCGGGGAGAGGAATTCGAAGCTCTCCACGGACGGCCGTGGAGACGGCGTGGGGGACGACATGTTGGCGGCGCGAGTCGGGCGTGGGTGGGTGGCCGAGGCATAGGGAAGACAAAGCCGTCGGATGCGCTATGTCATTCTGATGATGCATGGACAGGACTCGAGCGGCGCAAATATGCTAAAACACTCTTGACACTGAGCGTTGATCCGCAGCTGTTGAATTCAATGTCGACTTCAACGCTCCAGCTGTGCCAAGGCCACGGCAGGGATCCGGGTTGCGGTCAGCTTACCGAGACCGCATCACTCCCGATAGAGGGTTAATTGGAAAGCTCGAACCACGACGCGCTTCAGGAGCGCACGCGTCGCGTTTCGTCCCTCACCAAACCCCCTCCCCCTCCCCCACCTCTTCAAACTCTCTCCACATCGCAATGACCGACAGACAGACAGCATACTCCATCAGTCTGTTCGGCAGCCAGGCCGGCGATGAGCGCCAGGATGCCGCCCCCGCCCGCATCCAACAGGCGCTGGTCGACTTTGTCATGGACTTTCACCTCGACAACGTCTTCATCTACAGGTACTTTTGGCAGTCTATGCTCTCTCAACCATACTAATACTATATCCATGTAGAGACCAGATCCGCGAAAACGTGCTCGTGAAACAGTACTACTGCGACATCGACATCGCCCATCTAATTTCCTACGACGAGGAGCTGGCGCACAAGCTCACCCAAGACCCCGCCGAACTCCTTCCTCTCTTCGAAGCGGCCCTCAAGACATGCACCCAGCGCATTGTCTACCCCTCACAACATGACATGCTCACCAAGCTGCCGCAACACCAGCTCCTCCTCCACTCCTCGGCATCGGAGCTCTCCATCCGCGACCTAACCGCCGCCAACGTCTCCCATCTTGTGCGCATACCTGGCATCATTATCGGCGCTTCCACCCTCTCGTCTAAATCCACCGCGCTCGCCATCCGCTGTCGGAATTGCCAACATGAGGAGATCCTCTCCGTCTCCGGTGGCTTCTCGGGCGTGTCGCTCCCGCGCACATGTAGTAGGGTCCGGCCTGAGGGCGACGACTCGGAAAGATGTCCCCTAGACCCCTACTACATCATGCACGAGCGCTGCCAGTTTATCGACCAACAGGTGCTCAAGTTGCAAGAGGCGCCCGATCAGGTGCCCGTGGGCGAACTGCCCCGCCACATCATGGTTTCCGCAGACCGCTATCTGGCCAACCGCGTTGTTCCTGGTACACGATGCACCATCATGGGTGTGTTCTCCATCTATCAGCAGAAAGGCTCAAAGCGATCCCAGAACGCTGCCGTGGCAATCCGGAATCCGTACATTCGCGCAGTCGGCATACACGCAGACGTCGACCACACGGCCAAGGGCAATGCGTCCTTCACAGAAGAAGAAGAGCAGGAATTTCTCGAGATGAGCCGGAGACCAGACATCTACCAAGTCTTTGCGAATTGCATCGCACCATCCATCTACGGAAACAAGGACATCAAGAAAGCTATCGCTTGTCTGTTGATGGGTGGCTCCAAGAAAATCCTACCCGATGGCATGAAACTTCGAGGTGACATCAATGTGCTTCTTCTTGGTGACCCCGGTACCGCGAAGTCTCAGCTATTAAAGTTCGTGGAGAAGGTCTCTCCAATCGCCATCTACACGTCTGGAAAGGGCTCTTCAGCCGCCGGTCTCACAGCCTCAGTGCAGCGTGACCACAACACGCGGCAATTCTACCTCGAAGGCGGAGCCATGGTACTTGCAGATGGCGGCGTCGTCTGTATCGATGAGTTCGACAAGATGCGTGATGAGGACCGTGTTGCAATCCACGAAGCCATGGAGCAGCAGACTATCTCCATTGCCAAAGCTGGCATCACTACGATTCTAAACTCGCGAACATCTGTCTTGGCTGCTGCTAATCCCATCTTCGGGCGATACGACGACATGAAGACACCGGGCGAAAATATCGATTTTCAAACCACCATCTTGTCCCGTTTTGACATGATCTTCATCGTGCGAGACGAGCACGAACGTGGCCGTGACGAAAGGATCGCCAAGCATGTTATGGGTCTCGCAATGGGTGGTCGTGGTGTCGAGGAGACGGTGCAAGCTGAGATACCTATTGACAAGATGAAGCGCTACATTACCTACTGTCGAACAAGGTGCGCACCGCGACTTTCACCTGAAGCCGCGGAGAAACTAAGCTCGCACTTTGTGAGCATCAGACGCCAAGTCCACGCTTCGGAGATGAACGCAAACCAACGCTCTTCCATCCCCATCACCGTGCGTCAACTCGAAGCCATCATTCGGATCACCGAGTCCCTCGCTAAGCTATCACTCTCCCCCATTGCTGACGAAACACACGTTGATGAAGCAATCCGGCTCTTCCTGGCCTCTACCATGGACGCCGTCAACCAGGGTGAAGGTCAGGGTTCCAAGGAGCTCATGGACGAAGTCAACAAGGTCGAAGAGGAGCTACGCCGCCGCATGCCGATCGGTTGGCAGGTCAATCTATCAACACTAAAGCGCGAGATGGTGGATGGAAAGGGCTATTCGGAACAAGCCTTAGGCCGGGCGTTGCACGTTATGGCGGCCCGAGAGACGATTCGATGGAGACATGGCGGC
This sequence comes from Darksidea phi, assembly GCA_030770425.1. Lineage (NCBI taxonomy): Eukaryota > Fungi > Ascomycota > Dothideomycetes > Pleosporales > Lentitheciaceae > Darksidea > Darksidea phi. Next base: position 12,967 of record JASJFT010000262.1, on the reverse strand, counting down.
AGTGTTGTGTTTAGAAGTAGTGCATAGTTCCGTCGAACACCATGAGTATGACTTCAGGCGTTGCGGTACTAGTGGCATGCCAACAGGGTGTGGATAGGATAGATACTAAAGCCATAGCATGGTTCAATAATGGGATGGTTATGTAGCACGTCGGCGTCATGATTGCGGAAGGACGCATAGCGCTTTTGATTACATGGTTTAATACGCGTTTTAATCCTTCAATCCACGCTTCTTTCCACGTATGCCTTCTCTAGCGCCATTAACAGCCACTCACTCGTTTATCCGTCCCGTTTATACACTGTTCTACACTCGTATCTTGCTCGGCCCTGGCATCCATCGCACCTCAGCTGACGCTTGGGTGTTGAGTTTCACTTCCTTTATTGCTTTCTTGGATACTTCCCTGTCTTGACCAGGCCCAGCTCCGAGGAGGTTTTACCGGGTATCCATGTTCATTGTTCTCTATAACTACAATAAATATTTAAATATATAATTAGACCTCAATATAGACTTAAGTAGTTTACTAGCAAACTAATTGAAAGGGAATACTAATTATTTCTAAGTACCTTGTATATATTAGAATTATAGCTAGGGACTTTTATCGCGCGAAGAAGTTAATCGTCAGCCAAGAAGCGAGGGTTAATCAAAACGAGGAGATAGCACTCTCGTCTCTTCAACGACGTATTGCTCGCGAATCTTGACTAGTGACAGACGGCCTGTTGATGGTCTTCGAGTTGATTCCTGTGGCGAAAATTTCCGAATAGGGGCGCACCCTTAATAGACCGCGGCGCGACCGCTACGTGACCAGGAAATTACTACGAGGCGAGGCCGCTGCCGCAGTATAAGCGCGAATGCATAGCTGCGGCGCAGCGCGTGGATGCTCTTAAATCATCTCCACCGAAGCCGTCTCTGTATTTCCGACACCATTCCCCGCAGCTAGGGTCTAAGCCAGGACAACTGGGGCCCTGAGGAAATCATGGTGACATACTTGAGCCGCTCCAGATGCCAAAATTAGCTGTTTTGGCGCCCCTTGCTTGTGCTAACAAATGCGCTGCGTAACGAGTACAAGTTATAGTTCGCTGCGTACGGCTTAATGCGGATGCAGTGTGGCATTGGTAAAGGGTCAAGGGTAAAGATTCGTACGTGGTCTGGAATATAGTAGACGGAGGGGCGAAAGAAGGTAGATACTTTAAAGCGTTGTGCGGAGTGAGAAAAAGCTATGGCGGGCTTGCTTAAGACGGTGTGGTGAGAAATGCTTTAGGGGAGGTTTGAAGGAGCGGGTTACGTTGATGAGATTGAAGAAGTGGCTTGCGTACACGCGCTTGGACAATCCTATCTATTATTTTGTCATGCATATAGCTTAAGAGAACGAACATTAAGGAAGTAAGGAGATGGAGGACGTGTACGCTTAGAACCACTTCAGAAAATCCAACGAGCCTAGTCCGTTTTGAATCTGTGAGCAGATAAAATTACCAAGTAGCCAAATATCCGTTCTTAAGTAGAGATGCGGAATCCATGATGTGAAATAAAGGTCGCGCGATGCGTGTTGTACGAGTTGGTATAGTGCAAGCGTTCCTCACCTGGCCCCAAGCTGCTGCACGCCCGGGGTCATCACTTCTTACAAGTCTTCCCCATCACCGCCGTAATCTTATCGTCAATCTCCTTGAACCGCTTTCCCATAACCGCAGCATCACCCATCGCCCTCCTCGCCTTCGCTGCGTCCGCGAACGTCTGCTCGATACCCTTCGCCCCCTTACCCGCAGCCGCACCAGCTAGGATGCCCAAGACAGCCAGAGGGGCCGAAGTTGGGTCCTCGACGATGTCAACTACGGCCAAGGCTCCGTTTGCGATCTCGCCCACGACGAAGGCGAATCGGGCGAGCGCCACGAAACCTGCGAGCTCGAGGCCTATTTCCGACACGAATGGGACGATCATGAGAACCAGACTGACGATGAGTAGGATGGTCTCTTTCTTTTTCTTCGCTTCAAGTTCTCCGCCGATATCCTTCACGTCCTCCATGTGTGCAACGGCTTGAGCAAGCATTTGCACTGGCGTCGAAATTGCCCATGCCGCATCGTTCGGGTCCAGAGTAGCATTGTAAAAACCAAGCGCTAGCGACAAGACGCCTGCCTTGACCTGTTGCCGGATACCTTCGATCGTCGGGATCGCCGATTCCATAATCTCCTTCGGGTCAGTGACGGTGATGGACGCCTTCTTCCGCGGGAAGTTTTTGTGGATATGGTCCACTGGAATGCAGGGTATGCCGAAAATACTCGTAGTGTTGTCAGGCGGATCGGTGCTGTTGAAAAAGATCCGAGCATCAGGGCCATTTGTACCTCCGCCGGTGCCAGCTTCACATCGGTCGTATCCGTCCCAGTCTTCCATCTGTAGCCAGTCTGGCTGGATGCCAAGCTCACTCATAAGCGCCTTCTCGTATTCATCTTTGTCTTTCAACGTGTACTCGATGACCCAGCTCACGTCCGGGTCATACTGCGGTCTTGAACCATTCATTATGTTCCCAGGAACAGGACACGTTCCCTCGTATAGCCAGTTATCCTCATCCTCGTGTCTGTACTTGCAGTCGAAAAATCGGTTGCCAAGACCCTGCTTGGTCTCTTCGTTCTTGTCGAAGTTGTCCATCCAGTTCTCAATTTGGGGATTGACCAGGTCGTTGATGTACTGCTCATAATACTTGAATTTTCCGTCGTAGTCGTTCTTGACCTCGTCGTACTTCTTCAGGGTGTCGTTGAGCAGAGTTCCCATTGCGATGAGAACGTAGAGCGACGCACAATAGGGTGGAACATTATCCGCGTCTTTCTCGAGGGCGTCTAGATTGTCGTAATTCTTGTCGCAACTTAAGGATGGAGCATCAAAGTGTTCACCACCATTCCCCTCTAAGGGTTTTTGGTATTTTTGCAAGTCAACAGCCCAATCTGTCGTGCCGCCAAAGTTCAAGCCTTTTACCCAGCTGACGCGGGAATCTTTCTGGTCGTCGCCCATGTATGCAACCCAGTTTCCGTTCCACGTAATAATGTCGGAGCTGCTCTCGGTATCGAACCACTGCTCGACGTCGTCGGATTCGCTCAGATCGGCAATCTCGGCATTGGAAATGTAGCCTGGTGTACCGGTACACATACCAGGGTCCGCGTTGCTAACTTTGGGTGTACCGGAAAACTTGCACATGACGCCCGTGCATGAAGGGTCCACCATCTTAAAGCTACGGCCGTAGCTTGAAACGCCTACCATGATCTTGTTAGCTGGCACACCTGCCTTGGTGACCATGCTCAGGGCGTTCTCAGTCTCAGTGCTGTTGACGTGGCTTCGTAGACAGTTGCCCGTCTTGCAACCTGAGTTCGAGAACTTGGAGCCATAATCCCACTGCCCGTGCAAGTCGTATGTCATATATATGAAGTAATCAACGATCGGGGCCATCTTCATTACCGGGAATCCGCGGAGATACCAGTAGCTGGCAGGTAATGCGATGGAGAGAGATTTCCCTGCCGGCAGCTGCTTTTTCACGGACTGAAGGAACTTGTAATAATTCAAGCCGTCTTGAGGTGACCCAGGAACTGCGCCTTCAATGTCGGTAGCTCCAGGATATTCCCAGTCAAAGTCGAGTCCGTCGAGCTTATTGTCTTTCAAGAACTGAACTACGTTGGTAGCGAATAGCTCTCGATTTGCGGGGGAAACACCTTGCGCGAAAATCGGCGATGTATCGTGATCAGTGCTAAAGGACCAACCACCAAAGCTTAGGATCTTCTTCACACCATTGGCCTCGAGCTGGACCATCTTGTCGAACTGCTCTTTGACACCGTCCGTCATAGACACCTTGTAGTCTTCCGAAACTGTAGCGAATGCGAAATGTATGTGGGTGTACTTCTTGAGGTCCATCTGGGTGATGTCCATGTGAAGACACTCCCGTTCCTTGTTGAACCCTTCGAAATAACCGACACGGGCGAAACTGGTAGGTGGATCCTTGTTGCCAACGATGTCGGTCCCGCATTTAGAGATGCAACCATTGGTTCCTGGCAATGCGGTGCCCGGATTGCCACCGATATTGGTTTTGATGCAGAACTCCCTGGTCGTGCCGCACTGGCCCCAAGCGTCACAACAAGCGTTCAGAGGGCACGTGTTAAGCTTTTCGATGTCATCCCAAGAAGCTGGTCGCTGCGAGCCAACCACCTGTGGACCACATACAGCGGATGGATCCTGGGTTGGCATAGGCGGCTCACCCTTGCTGAGGCAAATAATTTGGCCTTTTTGCAACATACCTGCGCTGCATCCTCGAAACCCATAGGTTCTCTTGTTGACGGCCAAAATGCGGGTGACGTTGATTCCGAAGCTATCAGCGATGGATGTGCATCCGTCGTCGGGTTGTACCTGATATGAAGCACATATACCGTCTGCGCCCGGCTGGGGAGTATGATCTGGGAGGTCCCCCGCGCTACAGCAGACATATTGTTTAGGCTTGAGCGTGGAGCACAGATTAGCAGTCTGGCTGTTGTACTTGGTGAAGTCGGCCCCGGATATTCCGCACCTTGCCGCTAGCGAACCACAGCTATCACCGCTGACAACCTGCATATCACGGCAGAGCGCTCGACGCTCGAGGGAAGTGTCCGAGAGGGGGGCTGCTGAGAGTGAAGAGTTTGATGGGGAATTTGATGCGAGAGAAGAGCCCAAGACGGTAGCGCTAGTGCGGACCATGCCTTCCCCACCCTCCATGCCAGGCACATCCATGCCGCTTCCGAAGGTGTTGACGTAGTCGAACAGGAATGTTTGCACTGATGATATATTGCCGTTGAGGTCCGCCGCAAGGCCAAAGCGCGTATCGAATGCGGCTTGAAATGCGCTGCCATTCTGCGCCGCAGCGGACGTGGCCTGCGAAACATATCGTGCTGGAAGGCCGCTACCAAACGCACCCTGAATATCCCTCGCTTGCTTTTGTATGAGATCAGCGACAGATGGCTTCGCTAGATCGCCGCCGGCGAACGCTCCGACTACCGTGCCCACCGACGAGCGAGCAAATATCAAGGCCCTACCACAACCAGCCGAATTCCGAAAGTAATTCTCGACTTGGGATAGGGCCTCCGAGAAGCTAGATGTAGATGCAGTGCCATGCCCTGACCATTTTGTGTTGATGTCGATAGCTGCTTTCTGAGGGACTCCACCACAGGAGCCATCTTGAGATGATGCCGTCATCTCCTTGGGCGCGTCTGGTACGACTATTTCAGTGATCATTTCCGGAGTTGGCTCTTCTGTCACATTGTTTTGGATAAGGCCGTAGAACGCGCCTGCCTGCATGCGTGGGCCGCTCGTGGTGGTCGAGCATGCTTTGATGCGAGGATTCGAAGAGCCGGGCTCGACGTTGAAGGTGAAAAGCATCGTATCCTCGCAGAGTGCGAGCTCGTTCCAGTCGTGGTAAGTAGTCCAGGTTTCCGTCTCCGCACCAGCGTACTCGCATGCTTGGGGGCAATACTGAAGCTGGACATTGTGGAGAAATGCACCTGTTTCAAGGTCGTCTCGTCTTAGAGCCGATCCTTGGAAGGCGTTTGTAAAAGGAAGCAAGACGGCAAAAGCGGCCGCTTTTACCACTCGCATTTTGGGAAAGAAGGATGAGAGTGATGCAGGGCCTGCAATGAGAGTCTGGTAACAAAGAACAAGAAACTGATAGGGCAAACATAGCAGGCCACTCGCTTTTTGTCCGGGCATAGGCAGATGACAAAAGATGCTTCGAAGAGGTCCAGCCGAACTTCGCCAAGAGCCGTGCCACATGCACGCTGCAGGCAGTACTCTGCCATTACATTGAATCGGGCGACGCAGTTTCGTTGGGTAATGTGCCAAATGGACGCTGCAGGCAGGGCTTTGCCATTTTATTGATTTTCTAGTCGCCTGACCTAACTCGATAGCCGCCACATGAATGCCCGAGGGCTTCGCGGTCCGCGTGACCGATTATTCGGTTTCCTGTGCGTTGGGTTCGTCCTCGAACCCATACCAGGAACTTGCATCAGATTCCTGTGCGTTGGGTTCGTCCTGGAACCCATACCAGGGGCTCGCATCAGATCCTTCCATGAACTCGATACCCACATCACGCTGTTCCCCGAACGTAGCCCACGCTTCTTGAACGTCACGAGCTCTATGAGCCTGCTCTTGAGCCACGCGTGCCCTCACCTCTGGAGGAGTACTGAGATGCCGGCGAACAAGGCCCATTGTAGCATAGAAATTTTCGTACATGTGTGTCCCAAACTCGTCACAATCGACAGCGAGGTACGAGTCTAGCAATCTCCCAGGATAGTGCCCATTATCGCTCGGGTCGGCCTCGCGCCATGGTATTACATCCTCGACGATATCAGAGCTGCTAGTAGCTGGGAGTGATTCCACGTCTGGAGTCCCCTGCTCTTTCATACGCCGGATCATATCAGGTTCAAAAAAACGGTGCTCCGGACAGGTTCCCGCATCTTCTATCAGAACACGATCAATAACAAGAGACTTGCCATCCTCGCGCATATCCATAATTTTGGTATATTCCTCTTTATAGCCGCCAGCAATACAAGCACGTACACATTGACGTCGCATAGCCGGCCGTTTCTCAGCTAACTCCAAGAGAACATCGGAGCTTGGTAAGGTTGGCCACCAAATCCAATATGGTAGTTCATTATCAGGCACCGGTGGATTTGCGTCGATAATATGGTGTACAACGTTGTTCATAACGCGCCTTGCGTGAATAGCTCGTCGAAGCTCGTCGGGCGGGCCATAGCCAAACCACCCTGTATGTACGAGTTGCATAATGTCGGGATTGCGGTCGAGCCAGTGCGCCATGGCCGTGCTCTTGTACACACCATGAACCAGGCAGAATAACTCATATTCGACAGTGTGTCCTGGACGACGTAGACGGGCGTAACGGTCAACATTACCCTCGAATGCGGCGGCCAATATCAGCAGGTCCTTGTGTGTAGTGGGCAGGTCGCGCGGCAGTGGAGAATCAAGCAGCGCCGCTTCGCTATCAGTAAGATAGTGTGGCGCGGGATGGTCTCGCCCGTTCTCATCGATACCCTCGTCTTCAGTTATGTTGAAGTATCTCCAAGGGAAGGACTGCCCTGAGCGGTACCGTTTCCTCATCCTGAAGCGGATACGGAGCGATGCCAGCACCTGCGTGTCAGCATTCAAGCAGGCTCCAGGCTTAGACTGGTCCTCCTGGATAGTGCGCGTGTAGTCGTCCATTACGTTGTAGCGGGCAGGTGCGGTAATAATACGCTCGTAGATACGTTGAGCGCCCTCTGCAGCCGGTCCCTGTGCAGCCGGTCCCTGACAGCTCTCGCGCGCTTCCTCGGCAATACAGGCATCGGGAAGAAGGTCTAATTCAGCGTAAAGCTGCGAATAGCCTGCAGCTGCACAGGCGCGGCCTACCTGATAGCGTAGTTGGGGAAAGGTAGTCGCGAGTCGGCGGTATGTATCCTCGCTGGCCACGCGTGGATAGTGGATACAGTAAGGATGCCATGCCTGGTCCTGTAGTAGCTTAGCGGCGGGGACCTGGTCATTCATAATAAGACCGGCATTACGCGCGCGCGCAAAGACTTCCTGCCCTGGAGTACGGCATAGTTCATCGACCTCGGGCGAGAGGGCGAAATCCAGGTGGTTACGCAGGCCGCTCACAACGCACAATCGCGTGACGTGGTGTCCCAACGTCCGGGGCAGCGCCTGACCCCTCAGAGCGTCCAGGGCCTCGTGCCTATTCCATTCTGCTGAGAGTAGACGGCGAGATATTTGTGTGGCCAGTGTGGCCATGGTCGAGTGGTGTGAGTGATGAGAAGGGTGGTGTGCGTGATGAGAAGGGGCCCAAGAGAGTTGGAGGTAGTAGGCCGGGAGAATACATAGTCAGCACGCCAAGGAGCCGCTAATGTACCTTGCCGCAGAGCCAATTTGAACCTAAGTCTGGCCCTTCGAGGGCCGTCCCGTTTCGGATGGCTCCGCGTCCGCTATCGAAGATGATGTTCGCCCAAGCGCCACCAACGTCCACGCTTGCATCCCAGCCTAGATGGGCTTACTCCCATTGTCTTTCGTCTTTACTTCGTCCATCCTTTTCGCTACTTCGACACCATAGTCGGCCTCCTTCTCTCTCGCCTAGCAAAGGTAGCTCTGGAACTCGGTTTCCACTATCTCCTCCACTATGCTGTCGCTTCAACGTTTTTTTGGCTTCTTCGCCAGTGTTTGTTTAATCCTTGCATTCCTTCCTTTCACCTCTGCCGGCAAACACACCCTTCCTCTCCAGAAGGTTGTAGACTACTACACCTACCGTAGCGTAGTGGCAGCTTTTGGACCAAGCCAAGAGAAGATGCTTAAGGGCCTTGCGGGAAAGGGTACACACAAAGACGGTGGTGCCAACTTCCTCGAATTCGAGAATCTGGTTTCCCCTGAAAAGAAACAATTGACAGTCGGTGATTACAATGCTGCCGGCATCACCGATCTCGACAACCCCGGAGTTTACGAGGTATCCGACTTTGTTAAAACCCAAAACAAGATCGCAATAACCCGCAAAGGCTTGTACTTCGACGACTGGTCGCTCTCATTCGTCCAAGTAGTCGAGAAGACGTGCGAGGTGTTAGAGACGGGTAAATGCTCTTCCCTATGTTCCCTCCAGCCAGACTTCTGGTTGCGAACATCGATCTTTGGCCATACACTAACAACTTCAAAAACAGCAAATAAGAAGATGAGAGAAGACAACAAGAAAGACCTCCAGCTTTCCTATAATTTCAAGATTCAGACAGCTTTGCAGGACATTGTCTTACTACGCAACAGTGAAATGATCAGCAACGACGAAAAAACTAAGGGGTTGGTGGAATTTTTGGAGAAAAAGTTCCCGGGCATCGACGTACAACTTGATGAGACGCCATGGGGACACGATCCAAGCGTCAAGATCTATTCTTTGAACGCAGCTGAAACAGTCAAACAGACACCCACTCCTTTTGTGAGTTTCACGGAGGCAGACCTGAAAGAAATATTGGATGAATATGGGAATGTTGGTTCTCCGAAAGATCCCGCAGTCGCGCATCAGAAAGTCGCATCGGTGTACAGTCACTTTCACAACATAGTGTTGATGAAATGTAATCTTCCTTGATTTGAGTTCTTGTACTTAGAGCTTTTTCTGCTACTCGTATACACGGCCCACCCATAGGTCCACTACATATGACACAACCCAATTTTTTCACTCTCACTTGTGTTACATTGCAACTCCAGTAAAGCTTGAAAAGTCTTGGTACATAAAGCTTGCCCTGTCCAAGGGGACGTTCCTGTCACTAATCGCGTGAAGTAAACTGTCAACTGATTGATCGTGATGAACACTAGACACTCTAGTAGGCTAGACCTCAGCGAGACAATTACCCGGGAAGCATGGTCCGAGTACCCGAGAAAGATAGTACCCGAGAAAGATTACCAGCATGACTGCGCCGCATGCACGCTCTTTGCCAAGAGGTCACACGCAGGAACCAGGGCCACAACAGTTATCAAGTGTCTAGATTGTGTTCCCAATCTAAGCGTCATGAGTTAGGACCGCATTTTTTATGAACCGGTACCGAATGCCCGCTCCCGGACCCCAATCGATAGTCTGAGCCTTGTTAGATACCATCTGCCGTCCTTGGAGTACCTAGTATTGGAAACATGCATCCACCAGCATCCTTGAGATGTTGTAAGAAAATGCCTCAGTTGACTAGCTCATGCATGCTAGAGCAGGATGTATGTGGACCGGCACCCCGGCTGATATCAATATTAGTGAGACCAACGCTTGATACATAAACATGAAGCTGTTGCCTTCGCTGAATCGCCTACGGAATTTGCGCAATGATATCGTTCACATCATTCCTACCTAAGGTAGGCATTGCCGTGCTACTCAGTGCTTCAAACACTGTGAAGGTCAATTGTCGCGGAGCAGACGGCTCAGGGACTAAGCGCGATCAGAGATTTCGCTAGGAACAAGGATTAGCCTAGTACTAACGGCTATTTGCTAAATCTCGTAATCTAATAGTATCTAATATAGTCTAGTAGTATTAGTATTAAGGTATAGTTAGGGGTCGTTTCTATATATAAAATACTATCTTTTTTAACTTATAGAAATTAAAGCTTTTACTTTTAGAGACTACGTACTATAGTAATTTATACTAAAATTACTATAATAGTTATAAGTCTAGATTATAACTAATTACTCTTAAATAATAATAATTTATTATTTTTATTATTAATATTAATTAATATATAAAGAACTAATATCTTTATTATTATTCTTATTATTACTAGAAACTCCTTAGTACTTAGAGAGCTATTATTATTAATAATAAATACTAAAGAAGATCCTATAGTAACGCGTATTATTATTATTCTTAAAACTTAGAGTAACTAGTATAAATAGCTATTTATTCTTAAAAATAAGGCCGAGTAATATAAAGTTTAGAAATACTATAACTTTAATCTTAAAATAGTACTAGATATTAAGAAGTTAATAAAATCTTTACTTATAGTATATAAAGTCGGTACTATTAATATAGTTTAGCTATTGTCTAATAATTAAATATTATATAGAGTCGAACTTATCTAATATTAAAAAGAGAAAAAGAACTATAAGTAACTAGAGAAAGGCCTAAGAATAATTAACTTAAAAATTAGTAAAATAATTATAGTAATAAACCTATATTTAATATAGAACGAGAAAGGTCTATAGAATTAACTTAAAATACTAAAAAGGTATATTATACCTATAAATACCTTATAATATTAGAAACTTAAAGCTAAATATAGGTAATTATAAATACCTTTATATAGTAAGAAGCTAGCTAACTAGTTATATAACTATATTAAGATTATAAATAAGTATAAGACTATTAGTCTTTTTAATATCGAAATATCTTACGCGTAGAAGGACTTTATAAAAATATACTATATATTTAATATTAAGTATAATACTTTAGCTCTCTAAGATATTTTAAAGACTTAATATAATAGAGTAAAAGTATACTTATTATAATACTATATTATTAAGTTCGAGTTATTTCTAAAAGTAATTAAACTAGTTATAATAACTAGATATAATACTATAACTACTACTTAACTTACTATTACTAATATAGATAATAATAATAGCTCTAGTAATAATAATAATAATAATTAGAGAAAGAGAAATAATAGAATTCTAAAGATATATCTCTATAGACGAGTATACTAGTAGATTAACTACTTTATACTTAATTCTTTAGTAAAGAAATATTCTAAAAACTATACTATAAGTACTAAAATTAGATACTAAGTTAATAAAGTCTTAGAAACTAATTTAATACTTAAAGCTCGTATTAACAAGGCTATTAAGTATTTAATAGACTATATTAAATAAAAAATAGCTTAGTCTACTCCTATAATACTATTTAGCTTTAATAATAGAACTTACTCGTTAGAATTCTTGATTTATATAGTCTATATAATCGACGATATAGCTATACTAATAGATAATCTAATAGTACTTATTAAAGATTAAGATATTATATAAAATAAGTATCTCTATAATTACTAAATATTAAATCTAGATTCGAATATATATATTATTAACTTAGATCTATAAATTAATTAGAAATAAGAGTATAATATTATAGCTTATAAATATATTAGTACTAGTACTAGAGCTATAAAAGTTAAAGTCTAGGGCTTAATAACGCTTAAAATCTATACTCCTTATAATAGTATAATAAAGATCTAATTAATATATATTATTCTAGTCCCTAACTTTATTACTAGTATAATAGAACTAGGAAGGTATTATACTATTAATATTTATTTTAACTTAAGACGCGACGTATTATATTATAAGAACTAGAGTAATATATTTACTTTACTTAAGTATTTAAATAGTTACTAGCTAGTTAATATTAATATTATATAAAGGCCGTATATTAAGCTATTATTATTATTTATAACTAGCTATTAGAAGTTATATACCCTAAAGCCTATATAATAAGTTAATAATTAAATTACTTACCTAATATAGGGATACCCTAGTTAGAGAATAATAGCTTACCTAATAAATACTATCTATAGAGTTATTATTAATAGAACTAATAATTAAAAGCTATATAAGGTATATATTAAAATAAAGCTTATAAAATAAATCTTATATTATTAATAGGAAGACTATATAATATAGCTATTTAAATATATATCGATAAATATCGTTTAACTCTTATTAATAGAAGAAGAGTATCTTAATAGAGATAAATATAGAGGCTATAGTATTAATTAATATACTAAGTAGTATAAAGTAAAAATATTTCCTAGTCGTTTAAAATCTATTATTAATTACTAGATTATATAGACTCTATATAAGATATAATATTAATTCGAATATAATATTATTAAAGTTTAAACTAATAATAAGTAAGGATTTAGTATCTTATCTAATCTATTTAAATAGATTTATAACGACCTAGGTATTATATATAAGAAGCGAGTACCTTATATAAATAAATAGAATAGAGATACTAAATATATTAGAGTAATATTAGTTATACGCGTAAGAGTATTATAACTTTAAACTAACTTATTTAAATTATTATTAAATAAGCTATTTTAAATAGTAGCGTATATTCTTAATAGAACGTTACTAAAGAAGCTAAACTAGAAAACGTCGTATAAGCTTATTTAGAATAGGAAGTCTTAAGTTACTTATATATATTCTATTAGCTATAAAGTCTACGTACTAAATAGATAGCTTAAGAAAGCTAATAAACTTAAAAATAGAGTATTAATAGGTTATCTTATTAATTATAATTCGATAAATATCTATTATATCTAGCTATTAATAAAAGACTAGGTAATTTAAACTTATAATATTATATTTAACTTAAATAGCTTCTTTAAGAACCTAGTGTTACAACCCCACGCGAATCACAGGATGCGGGGCATCCCGAGAAGGTTGGAAGCCAAGACAAGGGCTTAGTCA
>JASJFT010000261.1:0-57335 GCA_030770425.1 Darksidea phi | reverse complement strand
TATAAGGCTATAATAGATAATTAGTAATACTAATCTAGATACCTAATTCTTTAAGTCCTTAGTAGAGTATAGAGGATTCGAATAGCTAGCGAACGCCCTAGTAATTAAGGCGGTAATATAGGAGTAAGAGGAAGAGGGGGCCGATAGAGTTTCGTACTAGAATTAGAAAAGTTCTCTAATTATTATATAATTAAACTATATAATATTTACCTATAGGTCTTAGTTAAGATACTAAATAAGTACTTAAAAAATAAGATATTATAGGACTAATTAAAGTCTATAAAAAGGAGTAGTTAACTTTTAAGTACGGGTTCTATAAGGGTTATAATAAAATAGATATTAATATAATTTAAGAAAAGAAATATTTAAAGAATAAAAAATATAAATAAGATAAGAAGTTATAGAAAGTCCTAGTAGACGAGATAAAATAATAACGAGATAAGAAAGTATATCTATATTATAGTATATAGGGTTACCTTACTAAAGAATATAGTAATAAGAGAAAGAATATAGATAGTTAAGAGAATACTAAATATATTAATATAATTAAAGGTATTTATTAAAAGATAGATAATTAAGAATTATTTTTAAAAGAGTAGTTTAATATAAAGGAAGATACGGACGAAGAAATCTCTTATTAATAAAAAGATCTAGAACTTAAGATTAAAGATTTAAAACTTAATAAGCTAAAGGAGATTAGTATAAAAGTAATCTTCTAATAATTAGTATATAATAAATATTAAAAGTATAGTAATAGCTAATATATTACTAAGTACTATACTAAGATAAAAGAGCTAATTTACGTTACTAGCGATTAAGATTAAATAGTAATAGGATAAGTCCTAAAGCTCTAAGGACTAAAGGACTATAAGATAATATAGAATTATAAGAATTAAGATTATAATATCTTATTATAGACTTATTATATAGGATAATATAAGTACTATATATAATAAAAAAAGAATACTATAATTTTTCTAGGAGATTATCTATATATATATCTTCTTAATAAAGAATATCTAATAACTAAATATTATATATACGATTATAAGAATTAGATTATAGTATATAAAGAGTAAGAATAGCTAAAATAGAATAGTTACTATAATAATAAATACGAGAAGTACTTCTCGATAAAATATACTATAGAATAATAGTTATAAGAACTAATTAAAATAGATACTAAGAAGTATAAATAGAATATTAACTATAAGATTATATATTAGAAACCTAACTATAAAGTAATATATTAGATATACTATAATAGATTATATATCCTATACCTAGTATAAAGAGAGCTTATAGTTAGAAGAAAAGAAGATATCTTCTATCTAAATCTCTAAAGATAAGAGTACCTCGTTAAATAGTATAATAGATATAGTTATTAGCTATAGAACCGGAATAATTCGAATAATCTAAAGGTTAGAAGGTAGTTATAAGTCCTAGATATATAATAAGGATACTACGATATCTAGAATAATAGAGAAAAGATAAAGATTAGCTATAAGAATATACTATTATTAGGAGAAAGTTAAAAAGAAGGGCTATAAGAGGTACTAAACTAAAAACTATTTATTAAAGCTAGAAAGATAATAGATCTAGATTAGAAATAAGTAAATAGCTTATTCTTTTAATTAGAAGAAGAACCTAGATCTAATAAATACTATTCTATATTTCGATATAAGTTTAAGAAATACTAGGGTAAAATCTAAAAGCTAGATAATAATTTTAATAATTAGATTATCTATAATAATAAGTTAAAAAACTAGGTTATTATTAATTACGTAAGAGTCGTATTAATAAAGATATTAAAAAGATAACTCTATAAATTATATAAGAAAGTATTTAATAACTAGCTAGATTAGAAGTAGACGTATAAATTTATAAACGGAAAGTCTAAGTTATTATAAATAGTAAAGTAGAGTTTATACTTCTATTATTATAAATAGTAGAAAAATACGAAATTCTCTACTAAACTAAGATAAAATCTATATAAGTAGAACTTAGAAATAGATTATTTATAAAATATAAAGGAGGTATAATTTATCTTAAAATATAAGAAATAATCCTAAAGATAAAGAATATTAGAGACTATTATAGACTTAATATTATAGAAATCGAAGATATTAATATAATTATTAGTTATAACTAGTTAATAAAATATAATTTATAAATAGATTAGAAGCTATATAAAGTACTAGGCTATAAGTAGATAGCTCGAGTTATAGGAATTAAAAGACTAGGTAAATCTAGCTATAAGATCTAGTATATATTTTAAAAAGAAAGAATAAACTTAATTTTATTTTATAAGATTATAAGAATCTATAAGAAGAATCTATAAAGAGTTAATATTATTATAGTATAAAGAGTCGCGACCGTATAGAAAGGACTATAATTAATAATACCTTAAGACTATAAGAAGTTTTAAGAGTTATTTAAAGAATATCTAAATATAAATTTACTAAAATATTAGGAATAAGATTATAAGATATATCTAAAGGAGAATATAAAGCTTAAGCCTAGATCTATATATTTATTAATAATAGATTAATAAGAAGAACTAAAAGAATACCTAATAAAGAACTTAGAAAGAGAATATATTAGAGAAAGCTAGAGCTCTATAGTATTACTAGTTCTATTTATTCTAAAGAAGAATAAGAAGTTACGACTTTATATAAACTATAGACGTTTAAATAATATTATAAAAAAAAAATTTATTACTATTAATTAGAGAACTTATAGACTAGTTCTAAGAAGTTAAGTAGATTATAAAATTTAATATTTAAGAAGGATTTTATAGGATTTAAATAATAAAAGGGTATAAAAAGTATATAATATTTAAGATCTAATATAAACTTTACGAGTATAAAGTTATACTATTTAGATTAATAAATATACTAATAATATTCTAGTTAGTTATTAATAGGATATTAAATAAATACTTAGATATATTCTATATAGTATATCTAGATAACGTTTTTATATATAGTAAAGGAATACTAGAAGAATATAAAGAATATATAAAGAAAGTACTACGAAAGTTATAGCGAAATAGATTACTACTTTATCTAAATAAATACGAATTCTATAGAATAAAAATTAAATATTTAGATTTTATTATTTTATAAGAAGAAGTATTTATAAATCTTAAGAAAGTATAGATTATAAGGGAATAGCTAATCCTAATATTAATTAAGAATATATAATCCTTTTTAGAATTTATTAACTTCTATTAGAAGTTTATTAGGGATTACTTAAAGACTATAGCTCTACTTATAGAGATAATTAAAAAAGAAAAAGAATTCTAGTAGAATTAAGAATAATAAGAAGCTTTTAATAAATTAAAGAATTTATTTATATTAGTATCTATATTATAGATATACGACTTAATAAAATCTCTTAAAGTAGAAATAGACGTATTAAATTATATATTAGAAGTAATACTTATTTAATAAGAGAAAGATAGAAAATAAAGACTAGTATTCTACTACTTATATAAGTTTAATAAGAAAGAAGTAAACTATAACGTTTATAATAAGGAACTTAGTACTATTATATTAATATTTAAATAATAAAGACTATAGCTTATAGAAGCTAAGTATAAGATTAAGATTATTATAAATTATTAAAATCTTATAAGTTTTATAACTATAAAGAAACTTAATTAATAATAATTTTAATAGTTAGAATTACTAGTAGACTATAACTTTAAGATAAGTTACTAACTAGTATAATAGACTAGCCTCGAAGTAGTACTTTAATAAGTATTAATAATATTATTAATATCTATAAAAAGGAGATAAAGGGTTCTTATTTTATATTTTCTCTTATATAAGTAAGCTCCTAAGTAAGCCCCTTTTCTAAGTAAACCTTCTCTTTTTCGAGATAGGTATAGACTAAGTCTAAGTTATAATATATCTTCTTTTCTATTCTATATTATCCTTATATAGTAGAGTATTATAGGACGAGTTAGAGGGAGTTATTTAAAGTAGTAGTAACTAGTTAGGTTTACTACTAAGCTTACTTAAGGATTTACTATTAAAGCTTACTTAAGGGTTTACTACTAAGCTTATCTAAGAATTTATTATTCTACTTATCTATAAGAGTAGTTATAGTAGTAGAAATTTATATATTATCTTAGTAGATTTTTTATAGTAATAATATTATACTTATTATTATTTATTTTAGTATAAACGCTTCTATTTAGTAGATAGTATAGTAATAAGGTAGTAAAGTTATATTTATATCGTTTATTTTAATATAAATACTCCTATTAAGTAGATAGTATAATAATCTAGTAAAGTTAGAGTAGTATAATAGATTATACTTATATTATATACCTTATATAAATACTCTATTATTCTTAAAATAACTTTAACTTACTCTTCTTCTTTTTTACCCTCTTTACTCTCTCTTTTTATACTTTTTATTAGACGTTTTTTATTCTTATTAATACTTTTTCTTTATCCCTCTTAATATCCTTTAATTCTTATTTTACTATCTTTTCTTTCTTCTTTATAGTTCTCTTTAGCTTTATATTAATATTCTTTTTTTTATCTCTTCGATTATCTTTAGCTTTATATAGACGTTTCTTCGAGTTCCTAGAATATCTAGTATAATTAGTAGTATTTCGTCTCTTAGTAATTCCTCTACTACTATTAGAGGCGTCTTAAATACTAATAGAAGTAAGCTACTAAAGTATTCTTCTTCTTATTAGTCTTTTATATCTTATAATAATCCTATATATATCCTCTTAGTTTATTATTTTAGGCTAACCTAGGACTTATAATCTATTTATTTAAGAGGTTATTATTAATATTTAAACTAGTTTAAGATTTAGGGTAATTCCGAAAATAAGATAAATATTATAATTATAGACCTTAATTAAGTTTATTAGAAATATATTTCTTATCTAGTTAAATTTAACTATATTAAGTAAGTAGCCCTTTTCTATATCTTTCTAATAGTCCTATAAATTATTATTAATTCTTAATAAATATTATCTCGACTCTATTATATCTTATAGTAATTACTTATATAGTAAGAAAACTTACTACTATAATAATATATTATTTATATCGAATTCTAATCTTTATATAATCTTTTATTATTAATATTAATACTATAATATTATATATACGTAGAATAATATCTATATCCTTATTTTAGGTATATATAATTAGAATAAGAAGAGATCTACCTTAAGAACCTACTATTACTTTAATAATAAATTCTATTAGTTATAGTATAACTTCGAAGACCTTTAAATAGTAGTTTAAAGTATTAATATTATTAATTAGTTATTTTAGACTTCGTCCTAGCGTAATAAGTTAGTCTCTAGTTATAATCTAGTATTCTTTTTTATAACTATTCTTACTTTAGCCTTTATATTCTCTAATTTATCGATATATTATAGTACTAATATTATAAGTCTTTTTATTACTACTAGAGCTATATTTTAAGATCTTTATTATAAGTAGAATATCTTTTATAGTTATATTAAAGGTATCTTTAAATATCTTAAAGTTATTAATATATATATTATTATACGTTCTTATATCTCTTTTTTAAATATCTTTACTAATACTTATATAAAGTTCTTTTAATATATTTATTAAAGATTATACTATATTATTATACTATATTATAGAATTTATATACTTTAATTATTAATATTATAATTTCTACTTATATTTATCTTATTAATATTATAACTTCTATTTATATTTATTTTATTATTATTATAACTTCTACTTATATTTATCTTATTAATATTATAACTCTTATTTATATTTATCTTATTAGTATTATAACTCTTATTTATATTTATCTTATTAGTATTAATTTATTACTTCTTTATCTTAAACTTTACTTTATTATTTTTATAACTTTTTTTCTCTTTCTTTACGTAATTATCTTAGACGTTCGTCTTTTTACTCTTCTTATTATTAGAATCTCTTATTATCTCTACCCCCTATATATAGAGGACTTCTATCTATTTAGTCTTTTTACTATTTAGAATCTTAATCTTCTCTACTTTATCTCTATTAAGTATATTCTATTCTCTTATCTTCTTATTTAGAGAAGCTTATCTCTTCTTCTCTTTCTTCTTTTAACTTCTATTCTACTATACTATACTTTAATTAGAGTACTTCTACTAAAGATTAAACTTATAATTTAAATACTTTTACTAAAGATTAGACTTATAACTTAAATACTCCTACTAGAGATTCTACTTATAGTTTAAATACTCTTATTAATAGAACTAGTATCTATTTAAGTACTCTTCTTAATAGTAGTAGTTTTAGTTATAATATTATTTTAAATAGATTAAGTTAGATCTATAACTTACCTATTACTAATTTAATTCTTATTAGTAGTAATTATTTTATTAAGTATAATTATCTATATAGTATTTATTTTAACGAGTAGATATCTCTATTTAACTTTAAAGATTTTCTAAACTATATCTAAAATAATAGTAGTAAATTATATTATAATTATATTAGAGTTTTTTTAACTTTACTTTAACTTTATATTAGCTTTTACTTTATTTATAATATTATATAAAATAGTTTATTTTTATATATATAATTACCCTAATACTTTTACTAAAGGAGGAGTCTTTATAGATATTTAATAGAAATTATTATACTATATATTCTTATTTCTTTTTTACTAGCTTATTATTTTATAATATATCGTTTTAATATTTCTTAAACTTCTAAAATATCTTTATTTTTATAAAGTCTTTAATAGAATATTATATAAGTTATATCTACCTCTTTTATTATACTAGAACTTATTACTTCTCTTTTCCTCTTATATTCTTTATATATAGGATTTCTTCTACCTCCCACTTATCTAATATTAGGTCTTCTTCTATTAAGGTTAGTACTAGACCTAGTCTAGTATTTATTAGGAGTTAGCTTAAAAGTAGATTATTAATTATTCTTTCTAGTAGATTAATATAAATAATTTTATATAGATTTTCTAATAGATCTAGTATAGCTATAAGAGAGGTTAGAACTATAAATACTATATATTTTATTTATAACTAATTAAGTTTATAGCTAGAGTAGTTTATTTTAATATTTCTTATAAAGAATTAGACCTTATTACTAATCTAGAACTTTTCTACTAGATATCTACTTTAGTTTATTAATTCTTATTATCTTTACTATATAAATATAATTATAGCTTAGACTAGTTCTATATCCCTTTTAAAATAATTAAGAAAGTAAATTATTCTCTTCTATAATATCTTTATCGATAGTCCTAATATCTTATAGTATTATAGTAGGTCTATATTATATCTATTAATAAGAAGGTTTAGACTAACTCCTATAATACTAGAGTTTCTATTATTTAGTATAAGTTAGTATACTAGTAGGTACTTAGACTAGTTAGTCTATTTAAAGTAAATTATTATATATAGTATTACTTAGACTTTCTAGTTTATCTATTTTATTCCTTTATTAGTTTAAAGATAGTATACTATTAATAGAAGTTATTTAATCTTTATAAGTTTATAGAGTATTATCTAAAAGAAGTCTAGCTAGTCTAAGCCCTAGTCTATAATAATTAATATAGGGAATCTATAAAATCTCTACTATATATTATAAAATATCTTAGTATAATATTTAGTCTTTATAAAGATTATTACTTCTAGTTAGATATACTTAGATAGCTAATTTATAATTATTAAGAGGTAGTATAAAACTATTTCGTTAATAACTAGTAGCTCTATTATAAAGTTTATAGAGATTTAAGACTAAAAGTAATCTATAATTAAAAAAGATTAAAGTAGATCTTATTATTTCTTCTAGAATATATACGCGTCGTAGTAGTAATAATTTCGAATATATTTTACTACGTTTACTAATATTTTATTCTAGTAGTAATTTTAATATATTAGTTAAAAGATAGTATTCTTACCTAAATATCCTACTAGTTCTAATTTATAGAATCTCTAGATAACTATTATAGTTAAGAGTTTCTATATTAATAACTAAATTATATTATACTATATTAATATTTTATAAATACTTATTAAATAATTCTTAATTTACTATCTAGTTTTTACCTTTATAGGAAATATTCGATCGTTTTATTATACTACTAGTAGCTAAATTATATATCTTAGATTTATTTAAATAACTTTATTCTAAAGCTTTTATATATAGATATTAGTCTATATATAGTATTCTTTAGATACTATTATATCTACTATTATACTAGTTAGAGTAACTTAAACTAATCTTAAGTATATTAATATAACTTTTTATAATTATAAATTCTTTATATTTTATTTCTAATAACTTAATATATTAGATAGTATTATTAACCGTCTTAGGTAATATTAAAGATAGTAGTTAAATTATAATAGTATCTCTACCTATTAGTATTACTATTTACTAAGAGATTATATCTTTATAAAGTATTTTAGATTCTTATAGTCTATAAATATCTTTTTTTTTTTTTTTTTTTTCTAGTTTGGTAATAACGCTAGCTATATTATATAGCTATTCTATTTAGTACTAAGGTAGAAGAGCTAGGGCGGAATCTATATAGTATCTATTCTCTCTATTAACTAGTACTAATTTTCTTCTAATCTTTTATTTAAATCTAAGCGAGCGTATACCGCGTATAAGCGATTTAGTTATACTAGATTTAAAGAGGTATTAGATACTCCTAGTACTAGTACCTAATAGTAGAGGTAGAAGTATATTAGACCCTCTTCGATCTAAATATACTATATAATTAGGAAGGAAATCGAACCCTTAACCTTTAGCGAAACGAGGATAATTTACTATTAGACTAAAGTACCTAACGATTAGAGCGACGAAGAACTAGAAGGAGGTTTACTAAGCCTCTAGTTCTATACGGAACTTCTTCTTTCTTTATAAGAATCCTAAGGTACCTCTAGACGATTAAACCTTAATCCGAAGAGATTTTCTAGTATACTCTACTCGTAGGCGCTTCCCTACCTATAAATATCTTAAAGGATTATTTAATACTCTATAACTCCGGCGTCTAGATTACTAAGTATTAGATTATTATTAGAAGTTCTCTATTATAAATAGTATAATTATATTCTATAGATAATAAGACGGCTAAATAATAATTAATTAAATACTATACTTCTTCCTTTTACTATAAGAGATAGTCTTCTATTATCTCTTTTAAGTAGTCTATTTCTACTATTATATCCTAATTAGAGTCCTAAAGAAGTAATACTAGTCCTATAATAAAGAGATCTTTTATTTTCTTAAATACTTTATTTTCTTTCTTATTTTATTAAAATAATACCTCTTTCTTTATTAACTAGTAAAGTAGGTTAGTAAGTTTAAAAAAGTTAGGTACTATATTATAATAGAAGTTTATAAATTCTATAAAGCTTTATATATTCTATATTAATATAGAAGTTTTTTATTTCTTTATAGTCTAAATCTTTTTAGGATTAAGCTTAATCTTATACTTAGTCTTAATAATATAGTCTAAGTACTTAATAATCTTTATTATAAAGTAATATTTCTAAAGCTCTAGATTTAATCTAGTATTATATAAAAGTATTAGTACTCTTTTTATCTTCTTTATATAGTTCTTTTTTAAGCCTCCTAAGTAAATAAGAACGTTATTAAGGTATACTATAAAGAGGTTTCTTAGGATTTTCTTTAATACTAAATTAATATAGTATTAAAATATTATTAGTACTCCTATAAGCTTAAATAGATATACTAGCTACTTAAATAGTCTAAACTAGATTTAAAATACTATTAAAGACTTATTTCTACTTATAACTTATAGTTTATAAAATATTACTTAAATATTAAGTTTTATAAACTACTTAGCCCTTCTAAAAGTATATAGTATTTCTTTAATTAATAATAAGAAGTAGTAGTCCTATTCTATAAGTATATTAAGGTTCTAGTAGTCGACGTAAAGATATTAGCTCCCTTCTAATTTCTTAACTATTAGTACTAATACGTCTATTAGGGAGAAGTTTACTTAAATCTATCTTTTATCTAGAAGGTTAATAAGTTATCTATAAAGCTTTATTAGTTAATCCTAGGGTATACTATATAATAGATCTTAAGATACTTTAGATAGTAAACTATTTAATCTTTATTTAAGTTTTATATAGTAGTCTATCTAGTTCTAGTATAAAAGTAATCTAATAGCTTTCTTCTTATCGAATAGATCTCGAAATAGTTCTAGATTAGCTAGGAGGGTCCTCTTATTCTCTATTAAATTTATTCCTTTATAATATCTTAGTAGGATAGTTATAACTAGTACTTAGATAATATTATATAGATTTATTATAATAATATTTATATCTTAGCTCTACTTCTCTTTTATAAGTATAAAGAAGAATATTATTTCTAAGACCCTTATTAGTAGAGTACTTTTCTTTTATTTTACTAATACCTTCTTTATAATAAGATTACCTATACTTTTTACCTATAGTTCTCTATATTCTAGATCTATTATAATACTATTATAGAATAGTTATAGTAGTTTAAGAATAAGATTATAGTCTAGTTCTAGTACTATATATCTTATAAGATAGGTCCTCTATCTACTTATATTATATTAAAGAATAGCTATTTAGATAATAAATAGTCTATTAATAAGTTCTACTACTTATCTAAAGTAGTAAGATAGGATATTAATAGTTCTAGTATTTATCTATCTTACTACTTTTTTACTTATAATATTAAAATACTAATATTTTAAGTTAACTAGAGTATTAATATAAAGAATATTCTCTAGAAAGATAGAGACTAAAAACGAAGATTTATTTATTTATTCTAAAATATTTACTATATTATTATTATACTCTTTTATATATTACTCCTCTATTATAATATTTATACTTAGCCCTTATTCTAGACTTAAAGTAGAGATTACTCTTTTTTTACTCTACTTTTATTCTTAGTTAATAATACGTTATCTACTACTAAGGTAATAGTAGTCTAAATTATTACTACGTTTAGATAATTCTAGATTATATATTTCTCTTTTCTATAATATATATATAGTTCTAGCTTATAATATTATTTATATAGCTCCTCTAAAATCTAGTTAGTTTATTTATCTCTTCTAAATTACCTATTAAAGTCTAAAGCTAGTACTAATATAATTATATCCCTAGTAGTATCTTTTCTAAATACTAGATTCTAGCTAGTTATATTATAAAACTTATCTTCTAAGACTATTATTTTAATATTTATAATAATATCGTAGTATACTATTATAGCTATAGAATAGTCCGTTTAAAAGATACTATAATTTAGAACTATTTTATATAGTTTCTTATTTAGTTCTTAGTATTATAATAGACTAGGTCTAGGATAAAACTCCTCGTTCTAAAAGATCTTAGATCTTTTCTTTAGAATAGTCTACTACGAAGTAGGTTTTTCTTTATATAAAATTCTTATTTAAAGCTTTTATAACTTTTTATTAATTTATCTATATTCTATCTAGTATATACCCTTAGGATTTTATCTTTTATATTAAATTAATTAACCCCCCTATTAACTTTACTAGATCGCGAGATCTACGAATACTAAACGAAAATAATATCCTATTATATAATTTATATAATATTATAATAAATAACTATAAGTATATTTCTATATTATAATTAAGTAATATAATAAATACGGGATCTCCTATAGTAATAGACCCAAATAGTATCCTAGTACTAGGACTTATTAATATAGTCTAGGCTTAGTAAAATAAAGAATATAATAATACTTAGATTAAGTAAACTCTAATAGAGTACTTATAAGAAAGATATTTTATAAAGAAGAAGACTTAAGTTAAAATATATCTAATAAAAGTCGTAATAGAAAGTAAATAAGTAAACTAGTCTAACGTAGAGTAATCCTTTAATACTACTATCTAAAAGATTCTTATAATAATAGAAGATATAAGTAAATATATAAATATTCTTAAAGTAACTTATACCCCTATCTTTATTATACTCTTTAGTACTACTACTACTAGATTTATATACCCCCCTCTATTAAGAATATTCTCCCTTTTTTTCTTAATAACTTCTACTATACCGCCCTAGATAGTTATATAAATAGGATAAAGAATTAAGATCTTAAACCCTAATTACTTTAAAGGAACTTAATAGGATTAATAGTAGTTTAAAATATAAATAAACTATATACTATAAAATAATAACTTTAAAGAAGGTTATAAAGTAGAATATATTTTTAGTAGATTAAAGAATATTACTTTAAATATAGATATATTATAAATAGATAAGAATCCTTATAGTACTTTAAAGATATTTTAGAAGTTTTTAAATAACTAATTCTTTAACCCCTTTATTAATAAAAAAGCCTAGAATAAGCTCTAGATATTTTAATAGAAACGGATATTATTATATATCTTTAATACTAAATTTATATACCTAATAAATAATATTAAAGAAGTAGATAATTATAATAATTTAAAGAGTATCTATTTATATATTCTATAGCTAGACCTCCGCGACTATATAATTATAATAAAAGTATCTTAGAACTATACTATTAACTAACTTATAAATTAAGTAATTAAAATTAAAAAAAATATTTTTAGAAGTAAGATTTTCTAATTTATTTATTTCTTCTACTAGTATAAAGATATAATAGACTAGAAGTCTATATATTTATATTCTAACTAAGTAAAGTTAATAAACCTAGAAGAGAATTAGAAGAAGGAAAAGATATATTAGATCTCTAAAGAAGAAATAAAATAAAGATAGAAAGAAGAGAAATACTTCTATTATAAAAAGAGTAGTTATATCTTAAAAAGATATTAATTTACTTTAATATTACCTTTAATCTTTACTAGAGTTAGACGCGAGTTACCTAGAATAAAAGATAAGCCTTTAAAGAAAGAAGGCTTAAAAAACTAGAATCTTCTAACTAAAATTACTACTAAAAGAAGAAGTTAGAAACTTTAAGATTAGGAAGAATAGTTAAGGATTTTATAAAGTTTTAAAGAAAATAGTTAGATAGTAACCTAATTATAGTATATTTACTTATAAATAAAGTTATATTTATATCTATTATAATTAACTTTAATTATTTTATATTTAAATTTATATCTTTATTTTTTATTTAGAAAAGTAACCTAAAGAGTATAAAATTATCTAAAAGTCGACCTATTATAGGAATAAATAGAAAAAGATTATATATATAAAGAGTAGTATAGTTAAAGATTAATATTAAAGAATATACTAAAGAGATATAATTATATATATTTAATAAAGATAATAAGTATAATATAATTCTAAAAAGATTATAAATTAATAAAAATAGTATAATCTTAATTCTTATAAAGAAATCTATCTACTTATACTTAACTAGAGCTAAGATAAGAAATAGGAAAAAGAAGAAACTAGCTATAAAGTCTTAAATTATAGAAGTACTAGTCTTTATAGCTCTAATATAAAGGTCTAAGAGGAAGAGTAATATACTATATACTTTTATAATCTTAATAGTAAATATCTAGAAAGTTCTTACTTTAAAGAAGAAGTTAAATCTAAGAGAACTTCTTTTTTCCTTTATAAAGAACTTATATAGAGTCTTTCTATAGAAAGAAATAAATAAGTTACTACTATATTAAGGAAATAATATAGACTATATAATTAAATTAATTAAAAAGAATAGAAAGATATTAGAAGTCTTATAGAAACTCCTATATAATATATTAAAGAAGGAGCTCCTTATTTTATAAAAAGAATTAACTTTTTATCTTAATAAAGGTTTTATCTACGTAAGTAGATCTAGTATAACTACTCCTATACTCTTTATAAGAAAACTAAAAAGAGACCTTTAGTTTTATATAAACTACTAAGTACTAAATATAATAATATAGAAGGACTATTATTTATTTTCCCTTATTAAAAAAACCCTTAGATAAATTAAAAAGACTAAATAATATACTAAACTAGATATTATTTAAGCCTTCTATAAAAGCTAAATCGCTAAGAGAGATAAGTAGAAAACTATCTTTTATATATACTTTAGATTATATAAGTAGCTAGTTACTTTATTTAGATTAGTAAACGTATCTAGTATCTTTTAAAGGTATATTAACTTTATACTTTATAAATTTATTAATAATTTTTATTTTATATTTATTAATAATATTCTTATCTACTTCTTTAGGAGTAAGAAAGACTATAAAGCTAAAGTTTAAAAAGTAATTAAGAAGCTAGGAACTATAAACCTATATCTAGATATTAAGAAAAGTAAGTTTAGTATAAAGAAGATCTAGTATTTTAGATATATTATTAAGATAGAAAAGAGAATTAGTATAAACCTAAAAAAGATTAAAGCTATTTAAGAGTAGATTCCCCTAATATCTATTAAAGATATTTAGAGTTTTATTAAGTTTACTAACTTTTATTATTAATTTATTAAGAATTTCTTTAAAATTATAGCTCTATTAATTAAATTAATAAGTAAGAATACGAAATTTATATAAGAAAAGGAATAATAGAGAGCTTTTAAAATTCTAAAGAGTATATTTACTATAAAATCTATACTAGTCTATTTTAACTTAGAATTAGAAACTATCTTAGAAGTAAATACCTCTAGATAGACTATAGATAAGATACTATTCTAGATTAAAACTAATAAAGTTATAAAAATAATAACTTACTTCTTAATAAAGAATTTATTAGTAAAGAGTAACTATATTATCTATAATAAAGAATTACTTACTATTATTAAATATATAAAGGAATAGAATAGTAAACTCTAGATAGTACCTTATATTAAAGTAATAATAAATTATAAAAATCTAAAGTATTTTACTATAACTAGATAACTTAGTAAAAGATACGTTTATTAGTTAGATATTTTAAGTCGAATTAATATAATTCTAAAATATCGCTCGAAAAGTACTAATACTAAAGCGGATATCTTATTCTATAGAGAATAAGATACCCTATAGAATAGTTCGAATAAAAGAATAAAGTTATAATACTTCTAATTACTATAATCTATAGAATTAGAATATTTAAAAGTATTATTAGTTCTAACTATTAAAGTCCTCCCTATAAGACTTCTAAGAGGAGAAGATATTTCTATCTCTTTATTATTTTCGCCTTTATTAAACCTAGAAGTATTATAAAATCTTATAATAGAAGAAGATACTACCTACTAGAAGGTCTAAATAGTAATCCGTACTAATTCTTAAAAATTCCTCTTCTACTTAGATCTAAAAGTCTCTCTAAGTAAATATAGTCTAGATAAGAAGAACTAGATAACCTTTTAAAAGAGAAAGTAGATTTTTAACTCTAAACTTCTACGTATCTACTTAATATCTATAGTATATAATAAATTAGTTATAGAATATTCTAGATAAGAATCTATTTACTAAATTCTAGTCTAAGATTTCTTTTAGCTTAGAATATTTATTATTATCTAGACCTATATTTAGAACTATAATATCTATAAAAGAACTAAATTATAAAGAAAATTAAAGAGAGATCTATTATATCTTTTTCCTTTACTAGATTATATTTAGAAGAAGATTTTAATAAATTTTATTATAAATCTTTTAGAAAGTAAGGGGTATTATAACTTTATAGTAGTTATAAACTAATTTAGTAAGAATATTATTCTTATCCCCTTATTAAATATTAGGGTAAAGATTATAGTAAAAGCCTTTATTAAGAAGGTAGTTATATACTACTAACTTCTAGATATAATAGTATTAAACTAGAGTAATTAATTTATAGAAGATTTCTAAATATATCTCTATAATAAACTAAATATTATCTATTACCTCTCTATAATATTCTACTCTAAAATAGATAGTTTAATAAAATAAATAAATAATATAGTAGAAATCTATCTCTATTAATTTATAAACTAGAATTAAAGTAACTAGATAAGTCTATATTCTATAGCTTAGATAGTAATTAAAGGTAAAAATATAGTCTTAATTAGAGTAAGCCCCTTCTTTTTATAATATAGTTATAATATAGACTCTATCTAATAGAATATTAAAGTAAATATCTTAAACTAATATTATACTACCCTCTTTTTAAAGTAAATAGTAGAAAGTATAATTAGAAAATTCCGTAAGATATTCGAGTAGGTATAATTAAGTATAATAGTAACTTAGTAGGAATAAGAGTCTTAAACTAATAAAAGAAGATAAAAAGTACCTATACTTCGTATAGGAGATAAGGTATAGCTATAATATAATATATAATTATCTAACTTTTAGTCTAATAAGAAACTTAATTAGAAGAATATAAAGTTTTAAGTAATATATATAATCTTCTCTATTAATATAGAACTAAATACCCTTTTAGGTATATACCTAGTATTTTATATTAATAAATTTTATTTTATTCTATAGAATCCTCTCCTTAGTTAAACTAGTAACGATTAATAACCCTCCTTTATTAAAGTTAAAGAGAAAGAAGAATAAAAAGTAAAAGATATTATAAGTAAGAAATTCTAAAAAAGAGGTTAAGGCGGAATAATTTACTATAAAATTAAATAGAAAGACTATATTATAATAATATAGGAGCTAGCTTCTAATTTAAAAGATACTATAATATTAGTCTAATAAAAAGAAGTCTTTATTTTATTAAGAAATAAGAATAAAATCTTCTCTACCTACTTTAAAAGGGGAGTAGAACTACTATATATATCCTAATACTCCTAGGAGTAAGAATAAATATAGGAATAAAAGTATAGTCTATAATCTTCTAAGTAGTATTATAACTAAATTTCTAAGAATATAAAAAGAAAGCTATTAAGCTAAGTTTATAAATAAGTTTTTTATTAGAATTATAGAAGTAGGAGTACTATCTAAAAATATTAATTCTAAAAAGTATTAGAAATAAGTATAGAAAAGTAAATATCTTTAAAGGTCTATAAGAATATCTACTTAGAAAAGTTATAAAGAATAAAGAAGACTAAATAGTAAAGAATCTTATTAATAACTTTAATATAGATAGTAGTTCCTAAACTTATATATAGATAAGTACTAGGGTAATTATATAATCTTTTAGAGTAGAGTACTACTCTAGTATATAAAGAAAGATTACTTAAAATAGAGAATATAGAAGAAGAATAACTTTAGTTAAAAACTATAATAATATTCCTAATTTATAAAAGTTACTTAAGATATACGTCGGAATATAGCTAAATTATTCTAGGAAGCTATTATATAGAAAGAACTATTATATAATAGAGAAGAAGGGCTAGACTAAGTTATAAGCCTATTCTAAAGAATATATTAGATACTAATAATATTACTTTATTCTCTTAGTCTTATTATAATAGTATAAATAATATATTAGACTTATATTATCTTTAACTAAAGCTTTCTTATTACTAAAAGACTTCGTACTAGTTAACGTCTTAACCTTAAATAAACTCTAGTTATAATAATATTATATAATTTTAACTATAATATTTATATTAGACCTAATTTCTTTAAACTATTTAATAATTTTTATTTAAGATATATTAGCCCTAAATAAGAACTAAATTTAGAAAGAAACTTACTATTAATATCTTAATTATAATAGAGATATCCTATAATACTAGAAAGATATTACTAAAAATCTTATTATTACTACTAGAATATTAAGAGATTTTACTACTAATATTAACCTTAAAGATCTTATTATATACCTTATATTTTATAAATATATAATTAATTATCTTCTTAACTAAATATTAGCTAGCCTAGAGTAACTAGATATTAACTAGAGTATCGAAGATATCTCTCTTATAAACTTCTTAGACTAGAATCTTTAAAAGAGTATACTCTTTTATATTAAAAGTTATAAAGATATTAGTATATATTATATAGGCCTTTATATAAGCTATATAATTAGATAATTTATTTTTTTTAATTTATAAAGTATAATAATAACTTCTTAGCTTATTTATAATTTTATTATATTAGATATAAATAGTAGTAAAAATACTAGAAACTATTTTCTTAAGAGTATCTTCTTTAATAATAAACTAACTAGTATAGAAACTTAAATTAAAGTTTTACTTTATTTCTTTATAGCCTTTAGAAAAGATCTTCTAAATACTATTCTATAATATATTAATTAGAAACTTATAAGAATAGTAGAGAAATAATCTATATTATTATTATTATTAAAGGAGCTCTTACTACTATTAATAGTAAAGATACTTAGGTTCTAATAGTAGGGTTTCTTTATAATAATTAACTTCTAAATCTTAAAACTCTTAATATTATATAAAGTATAACTAGAACTCTTATACTTATATTAAGAAGTCTTAAGAAGAGAAATATTATATAAGTATAGAGAGGAAGTATACTTTAAAGTAGCTATATACGAGTTCTTAAACTACTTAAGAAGATCTTATAAAAATAATATTATAGAATAAAATAGATATTAAAATAGTAGTAAACTAATAGTAGAGTAGAGAGAGTAGAGTATAATAAATTAATAGTAATATAAAAGTAAGAGTAAAAGAGTTAAAGGAATTATTTTAAAAATAAAGAATAGATATAATATTTATATATACCTAGATATTTACTATTACCTTATATAATAGAGTAATAAGAGAATCTTATTATAATTTATTATTACTAGAATATAAGTAAAGGTAGAAGTTACTATATTAAAAATCTACTATATACTAAACTTTACTATAACTTAAATAACTACCTTTATACTAGAGGTTATATAGATAACGAATATATTACTTAAAAAGTTTACTTTAAGATCTAACTAGAAATACCTTTAAAGAATAATAGCTAAATTTATTTAAATAATATACTTTACTAATATACTTATAAAGATAGCTATCTAGACGGTATACCTATATAGAACCGGACTAAGTAGAAACTATTACTATACTATCTAGTCTAGAAGTTAGCCCTCTAGCGTATTAAAGATAAAGAAGAAGGATTATAATAGACTAGATCTAGGATAAAACTTCTTATTCTAAAAGACCTCGAATCTTTTCTTTAAAGTAGTCTACTATAAAGTAGATTTTCTTTTATATAAAATTCTTATCTAAAGCTCTTATAGCTTCTTATTAATTTATTTATATTCTACTTAGTATATATTCTTAGAATTCCGCCTCTTATAAGTATAGTCTAATAAGTTTCTATTTATTACTTTAGACGTTACTACTACTCTAGACTAATAATATTAAGAATCTAATAAAGAAGTTTAAGAAGAATTTATCTTTTTCTTATTAAATTAACTTAAGTTTTACTTAGACCCTTTTCTATATATATATATTATTATAGTAGAACTATAGATATTCGAAAAAGATAGTTAGATCCTAGTTACTATTTAATTCTAGATTATTCTAGATAAAAATAAATATATTCTTCTAAATTCTTATAAACTCTATATTAGTCTATAGCTTATATTCTATTATTATTTACTATACTAGAAAGGCTTTCTTATTACTTCTAAAGAAAGATTCTATTAGAAACTATTTATATCGATATATTAGTTTACTAGATTAAAATAGTAGTTTATTAGATTAGAATAGTTTTAATAGTAGGTTCGAGATAGTTTAGAAGGTTAAGGTATACTAAATTATATTTAGATTTCTTAGATTTTTAATTAACCTTATAAGCTCTTTAGTTTAAACTTATAGTATTACTATCTTAGTTTAGTTATAGTTTTATATCTTATATAGATCTATAAGTATCTATTTAATAATTTTAAACTTAGACGTCTCTTCTAGGTAGTTATTCTAACTACTACTATTTATCTCTTAGTACTTATAAAGGAAGTAGTTATTAGAAGATAGATATTAATTATAATAGATTAGCCTTAAAGTAGTACTTTAACGAGTATTAATAATATTATTAATATCTATAGAAAGAAGATAAAGGGTTCTTATTTTATATTTTCTCTTATATAAGTAAGCCTCTAAACGAGCCTCTTTTCTAAACGAATCTTTCCTTTTTCGAGATAGATATAGGCTAAGCCTAAGTTATAATAATTAGAAATACTAAATAAAGTAGTAAATACTCTTAGTAAAAGATTAAACCTTTAAGGTACTAATAAACCTATTATATATAAACTAGTTCTATAAAAGAAATCTAATAAAACTCTTATTTATAACTATATAAGACTAGTAAAGATTATAATAATAGTAGATAATAAGGAAAAATAGTAAAAAAGAGTCTAAGAACTTATCTAAGGAAGTAATAGAGGAATAGAAGAAGATAAAATACTTTTTAATAAGAAAGAATACTCTACCCTAAAAAATAACTTAAAGATAAGACCTTATATACTATTAAGTCTTAAAGAAAACCTAATATAGGAAATCTATATATTAAATAAGGTCCGGGCCTAATAGGTTATTTGGCCTTATTTAGGGTTTATACTTAAGATAAGAAAGAAGGAGTTAAAACGAAGGGATAATAGTTTAATTACGTTAATAGGTAAGAATTAATCTAGATTTAAATTAACTATAAGACGAAAGTTATCTAGAAGATTTATAGTTATTATATATTAATTTAGTTTTCTTAAATCTATAACTCTATATCTATAGATTTACTAAGCTATAGCTCTATAGCTCTATTTTAATAAATCTACTAAGCTATTACGTAACCCTTAGATCTATCCTTACTAAGATATAGATCTATTACGTAACTACTTATTCTCTAGTTATAAGATTTACGTTATATTTCTTATTAAAGCTAGTAATTAGCTCGATCTTTAGTAGTTCTATTTACTAGTAGTTTATAGTATATATTTAGTTCGTAATACTATCTTCCCTTTCTAAACCTTTAACTTAGAGGTTATTCCGGGTTTAGTATTCGACTATATTAGTATTAGGACCCTATTTTAAGAGACTATTATTATCTATTATAGTATTATATAAAACTCGAGAATATATTATACTTACTAATAAAGTCCTTTATTATAGTTCTAAGATATTTTTCTATAGTTATTATTTATAATTAGGAATATTATATATTACTTTTTCTAAAGATAGTAGATATTATTATTATACGTTATACGTACTTTAATACGGGATCCGGGTTAAGGCCGATAATATATTTATTATATCGTTAGATTTTAATAGGTTAAGATTAAGTTAACGAATTCTATTACTAGAATAATTACTTAGAAAAAGATTTAATCTTATTTATAAGTATTAGATAAACTAAAGGGAATTAACTATAAGGAATTAAAATAGAAAGTCTAGGAGATCCTCTATTCTCTTATACCTATCCTTTCTTACCTCTCTCTACTTACTCTATTTACTAAGATATAGATTAAGTAGATCGTTATTAGTTATACTCTATTTACTCTACTCGCTAAGATATAAATTAAGTAGATTATTATTACGTAATATTAGATTACTAACTAAGCCCTTATCTTAGCTTTTAACCTTTTTAGGATACCCTATATTCTATAGTTTACGTAGGGTTATAATACTTACTTCCCCCTTCGAAGCTTCGTTCTTAAAGTTATATTTTCTTTCTTATAACTCTATTTAGTAGTAGTCTAACTACTCTAGTAATTCTTTCTATACTACGCCGTAACTCGCGTATACGTACTAGTAGTTCTTTTCTTAGCCTAGTACCCTAGTTATTCCGCCTCTTACCTAGGTATAAGAGTAGATAACGTTCTACTCTACGGGTATTTAAGTTCTATTCTTTATTTTCCCTCTAGGTTCTAATAATATCTAAAGGTCTTAAGACTTTTATAGCTCGTCGTCTTTATTTTATCTACTACGTCCTTCGCTCTAGTCGTATAATACCGCCGGCTCGATTATATCTAAACTATTAATTCGCTAGTTATAAATATAAGATATTACTATCCTCGACTTATTATAGTAAATATCTCTCTTAGAATATTTCTTATAGTCTAGTAGTAACTAATAAGTCTCTTATTCGTATTAAGGAAGAGCGCTCTTAACTCCTATTTAAATTAAAGTCTACTAAGAATAAAGAGTTAGTTACTTAAGCTCGTAAATAGTATATTCGTACGTAACTAGTTTAATACGATACCCGTTAACGTAAGCTTCTTAATCGTAAGCTAGCTTCGATCTCTAAGTTAAAAAAGTCGGAATAGATAAAAGCTACTTACTCTACTTCTTTTAGCTTACCTATATTACTATAATAACCCTTATTATATAAGTCCGCTAATTTTTCTACTTTCCTAGATAGTTAGGAACCTCTACCTCTAGGTACTTCTAGTAATACTACTTAACTAGGTCCTAGTAGCCCTATAGGTTCTTAACTAGTTCCTATATATTTTAGCTAGTAGGCTATTCTATCTACTTAATTAAATATTTCTATTAATAACTAAACCTTTATAGTCCTTAGATTTCCTTAACCTTATATTCCTCGTCTTTAAGTTCGATATCGGTAGCTACTTCAGCGTCTTCTAGTACTAGTTCTAGTAGTAATACGTAGAATATCGGATATATCCTTATATCTTTAGCTAGCTTTAGTCTATAGTTAACTAGTCCTATTTTTTCTTTAATTTCGAATAGTCTAATTCGTAAATTATCTAGTTTATCGTATAGTCGTTTAGTTTTTAGATTTCGTCGTAAAAGAAAAACTTTATCTCTTCTTTTTAGGGTCGGTCCCTCGAGCCTCTTTTTATTTACTATTTTAGCTATTATAAGGTTTCTACGTACTATTCACGTATTAAGTTCTTTATATAGCTCTTATATTAAATAGGTCTTCTCTTTTATTCTAGTAGATATACTCTTAATATTCTTTAGATCTCTATAAGTTATTAGCTTATATTTATAGTTTACGTAATATAGTAAGTATTTAGTTATTATAGACTTCTTACTATTATATACTAATTATACTATTAGTAGTAATTTAATCTAGTTATCCTATAACTTATTAATATAGAATCTTAGATACTTCTCTAAAGTCTAGTTCGTTCGTTCTATCTAACTATCTATCTATAAATAGAAGCTAGTCGATAGCTTTCTTTTAATTCCTAATTTTACGAGTAACGTACTCTAAAACTTTAAAATAAATAGTTTATCCCTATTTATAAGGATTTATTCTAGTAATCTATAGTTAGTAATAAGTGTTCTCTTAACCTCGTAAGCTATATTTTCTACCATAATTACTTTATTCGTCGGGATAAAGTATACTACTTTAGTTAATCGATCTACGATTACTATAATTATATTATATAATCTTTTTAATCTTAGTTTTAATAATAGTAGTAACTTTACTATAAAGTCTATCGTAACGTAAGTTTATAGTCGTATAGATAGTACTAACGGTTAGAGTAATCTATAGGGCTTATATCTCTTAGGTTTATTCTTAGAATATTCTAAATAATCGCCTATTACTTTCCGAACTTTCTCTCTTATATTAATAAGTAGGTATTCTCTATCTATATATCTAATTATTTTATCGATTCCCGAGTATTCTAGTATCTTACTTTTATAGATTTCCCGTATTAAGTCTCCTTTAAGACTTAGTAGTATATAGGGTTTTATTTCTAAGTTATTTCTTAGAGTAAAGTATTCTTCCTTATTAGAGAGTATTTTATCTTCCTCTACTCCTTTATCGCTACCTTAGATAAGTTCTTAGACTCTTTTTTACTATTTTTTCTTAATATCTACTACTATTATAATCTTCGCTAGCCTTATATAGTTATAAATAAGAGTTTTATTAGATTTCTTTTATAGGACTAGTTCGTATATAACGAGTTCGTTAGTATCTTAAAGGTCCGATCTTCTACTAAGAGTATCCGCCGCTCTATTTAGTATTCCTAGCTAGTAACTTATTTTAAAGTCGTAGTCTACTAGTAATTCCGACTATTAAAATTATTATCGATTAAGTTTCTTCGTAGTCGTAAAACTTATAAGGTTTTAGTAGTCTATAATAACCTCGATTTTATACTTAACTCCTATAAGTTATAGTCTTTATTATTTAAATATTAATATAATAGTACTAAGTTTCTTATCGTAAATATTATAGTTTACTTCTTCTTTACTAAACTTACGTAAATAGTAGAATACTAGTCTCTATTTTCTATTCTCTTCTTACTAGGTAAGTATTACTTCTAGTATATAGTCTAATATATCTATTTCTACTCTAAGAGGTCTTATTAGATCGTATATCTATAATATAAATACTAATATAAATAGATTCTTAAGTTTATTAAAAGCTTCTTATTATTTTTAGTTCTATTAAAATCCTTTCTTCTTCTTAGTTACCTCCGTAAGTAGAGTTATAGTCTTTAAATAGTCCCTAATAAACTTCTAATAGAAGTTAGTAAATCTTAAAAAGAATTATACGTTCTTAACCGATATTAGAGTTAGCTATTCTCTTATAGTCTATACCTTTTTAGGGTCTATAGATACTCCTTCTTACGAAATAATAAAATCTAGATATTTAATTTTCGTTTTATAGAATTCGTATTTATCTAGGTAAAGTAGTAACTTATTTTATTATAGTTTTCGTAGTACTTTTTTTATATATTTCTTATATTCTTCTAATATTTCTTTACTATATATAAGAACGTCGTCTAGATATACTATATAGAATACGTCTAAATATTTATTTAATATCCTATTAATAACTAACTAAAATATTACTAGTATATTTATTAGTCTAAATAATATAACTTTATACTCGTAGAGTCCGTATTAGGTTTTAAACGTCGTATACTTTTCGTACCCTTCTACTATTTAAATCCTATAGAATTCTTCTTAAATATCGAATTTCGTAATTTATTTAACTTCTTAGAGCTAGTCTATAAGTTCCCTAATTAATAGTAGCGAGTATTTATTCTTTTTTATAATATTATTTAAACGTCTATAGTCTATATAAAGTTATAACTTCCTATTTTTCTTTAGGATAAATAGAACTAGTAATACTATAGAGCTTTAACTTTCTCTAATATATCCTCTTTTTAAGTTCTTCGTTAAGTACTCTTTTAATTCTTCCTATTAATTTACTATTAATAAGTATATAGGTCTAGGCTTAAGCTTTATACCCTTTTCTAGGTATATCTTATAATTCTATTCCTAGTACTCTAATAAATTTATATCCGGATATTCTTCGAATAACTTTTAGAACTCCTCGTAGTCTTAAGGTATTATTAGTTATAGTCCTTCCTATATAGTCGCGACTCTTCGTACTATAATAATACTAATTCTTTATAGATTCTTCTTATAGATTCTTATAATCTTATAAGGGGAAATTAAGTCTATTCTTTCTTTCTAGGGTATATACTAGATCTTATAGCTAGACCTACCCGGTCTTCTAATTTCTACGACTCGAGCTACCTACTTATAGCCTAGTACTTTACGTAGCTTCTAATCTATTTATAGATTATATCTTACTAGCTAATTATAACTAATAATTATATCGATATCTTCGATTTCTATAATATCGAATCTATAATAGTTTCTAATATTTACTACCTCTAGGGTTACTTCTTATATTTTAAGACGAATTATACCTCCTTTATATTCTATAGATAATCTATCTCTAAGTTCTACTCGTATAGGTTTTATCTTAGTTTAGTAGAGAATCTCGTATTCCTCTACTATTCGGGATAATAGAAGTATAAACTTTACTCTACTATTTATAATAGCTTAGACTTTCTATCTATAAATTCGTATATCTACTTCTAACCTAGCTAATTATTAGATACTATTTTATACGATTTATAGAGTCGTCTTTTAGGTACTTTTATTAGTATAACTCTTACGTAGCTAATAATAACCTAGTTTTTTAGCTTATTATCGTAGATAACCTAATTATCGAGATTATTATCTAGCTCTTAGATTTTATTATATTAC
This sequence comes from Darksidea phi, assembly GCA_030770425.1. Classification (NCBI taxonomy): domain Eukaryota; kingdom Fungi; phylum Ascomycota; class Dothideomycetes; order Pleosporales; family Lentitheciaceae; genus Darksidea; species Darksidea phi. Next base: position 31,533 of record JASJFT010000261.1, on the reverse strand, counting down.
TTTCTTAACCTATATTAAAACGTAGGATAATATTTATTAGGTCTAGGTTCTTCTTCTAGCTAAGAGAGTAAGCTATTTACTTATTTCTAACCTAAGTCTATCGCCTTCCTAGTCTTAACGGGTAGTTTTTAGTTTAGTACCTCTTATAGCCCTTCTTTCTAGCTTCCCCCTAATAACGGTATATCTTTCTTATTAATTACTACTTTTCTTTCGTTATTCTAGGTATTATAGTATTCTTACTATATACCTAGGGCTCGTAGCTACCTCCTAGTCTTCGGGTTATTCGGACTATTCCGGTTCTATAGCTAGTAACTATACCTATTATACTATTTAATAAGATATTCTCGTTTCCTAAGATTTAGGTAGAAGATATCTTCTTTTCTTCTAGCTATAAGCTCTCTTTACGCTAGATATAAGATATATAATTTATTATAATATATCTAATATATTACTTCGTAGTTAGGTTCCTAATATATAATTCTATAGTTAATATCCTATTTATATCTTTTAGTATCTACCTTAGTTAGTCCTTATAGCTATTGTCCTATAGCGTATTTTATCGAGAAATACTTCTCGTATTTATTATTATAGTAACTATTCTATTCTAACTATTCTTACTTTTTGTATACTATAACCTAATTCTTATAGTTATATATATAATATTCGGTTATTAGATATTCTTCGTCGAGAAGATATATATATAGGTAATCTCCTAGGAAAATCGTTATATCTTCCTTTTATTACGTATAGTACTCGTACTATTCTATATAGTAAGTCTATAATAAAATATTATAACCTCGATTCTTATAATTCTATATTATCTTATAGCCCTCCGGCCCTTAGAGCTTTAGGGCTTATCCTATTACTATTTATCCTTAATTACTAGTAATATAAATTAGCTCTTTTATCTTAGCGTAGTACTTGGTAATATATTAGTTATTACCGTATCTCTAGTATTTATTATATACTAATTATCGGAAAACTATTTCTATACTAACCTCCTCTAGCTTATTAAGTTTTAGTTCTTTAATCTCGAGCTCTAGGTCTTCTTATTAGTAAGAAATTTCCTTATTTATATCTTCTATTATATCGAACTATTCTTTTAGAAATAATTCTTAGTCGTCCGCCTCCTAGTAGATATCTTTAATTATATTAATATACTTAGTACCCTCCTAGCTATCTATATTCCTTTTTTCGTCGTCGTATTTCTTAACGAAGTATCCCTATATTCTATAGCGTAGATACGCTTTTTCTTCTCGGCGTTATTTTATTTTATCCGTTAGGACCTTTTATAGCTTTCTACCTTAGTCGTGTTTTTTATTCTTTAGGTATTTTTTTTCTTAGACTATATTAATATCTATTTTATTATAACCCCTATAGAACTCGTACTTAGAAGTTAACTACTCCTTCTTATAGACTTTAACTAGTTCTATAACGTCTTACTTTTCGAACGCTCGTTCGTATAGTTAGTTATCGATATAGATTATTATTTTAATTAATTCTATTAGGTCGTCTAGTTTCTTAAGTCTAGATAGCTCGTTCTTAACTACTTTCTTAAGTCTATTATAGTATATAACTATAAGAGGAGTATCGTTCTAATCGATCTTATACTATAGTTATTTAAATTCGGTAGTATAAGCTTCTACTAACTTTATCTATTTTAACCTCTAGATCTTATACTTTATTTACTAGACCTTATTAATATCTCTAAAGACTATACGTATTTATTTCTTAAAGGAGTCCTAGTTCGTAAATACTACTTTCGTTTTATTACGTCGCTTTATCGGAGTTTCTTTATTAGCTATATAATCGTTAACTAGGGGTTATATCTATACTACCGCCTTCTTTATTATATATATACCTACTATAAGGATTCTATCCTAATCGCTAGTAAACGTAGTAGAGTTAAACTAATAGTATAGGTCTATCTATATAAGGAATAGCTTTAGGTCTTCCTTATTACTATCGTATCTCTTAGGTATCTTAATCTTTACTTTACTACTAAGTCCTACTCTTACCTATTATAGCGCTTCTTATAGTAATACTATAGCTTACTATATCTCTACTATCTAAGCTACTTATTACTAGACGAGAGTAGCTAGATTCGTTATCGGAGCTTCTATTATACTTTCTCTAGAAGTATTATACGAGCTAGATAGAGTTACTATATTTAATATAATCTAGATTTAAAGTAGTTAATATATTATACGTTATACGTACTTTAATATAGGATCCGGGTTAAGACTAATAGTACGTTTATTATACTATTAGGTTTTAATAGGTTAAGATTAAGTTAACGAATTCTATTACTAGAATAACTACTTAGGAAAAGATCTAATCTTATTCGTAAGCGTTAGATAAACTAAAGGGAATTAATTATAAGGAATTAAAATAAAAAGTCTAGGAGATCCTCTATTCTCTTATACCTATTCTTCCTTACCTCTCTCTACTTACTCTATTCGCTAAGATATAGATTAAGTAGATCGTTATTAATTATACTCTATTTACTCTACTCGCTAAGATATAGATTAAGTAGATTATTATTATATAATATTAGATTACTAACTAAGCCCTTATCTTAGCTTCCGACCTTTTTAGGATACCCTATATCCTATAGTTCGCGTAGAGTTATAATAATTATAAGGTATATATCTATACTAATATATAAGATTTCTATTATATATCTAGTATCTTATTATTAGAAGATTTATCTATACTAAGTAGTAAGACTTATATATTAGGGCTTATTACTATTAGTAAAATCCGTCGACTATATAGAAGAGAGACTTTAATAGTAGCTAGAGAAGACTTAGAAAGCCTAAGACGAGCTTCTTAATAAGTTAGTAGAGGCTTAGACGTAAGTATATTATTTAAAGAAATAGAGGATAATCTTTTATAAAAAGTTAGTAGTATAATCCTAGATACTAGAAGCTAAGCTAGATAAAGAAGAAGTAGAACTTCGGCGGTTAGGGTAGTAGAAGGATTTAAAGGCCTCTCTAATTACTTTAAACGTCGTTTATAACGTTGTAAATAATACTATTCCTCTTAGCTTATTAAATACCTCTTACTATATTATAGGTAATAGCGATTTTCTCGGCTTATTATAAGGTAAACTTATCTTATCTCTAGGTTTTCTTCGGGATTATAGTTTTAGTACTCTATAAGCTTCTTAGAATAATTAAGGTTATCTTTAGATTTCTAGATTTATTTCTATAGTTTCCTATTCTTATCTATCCCTTACTATTAGATTAAATAGTAGTTTTTTCTATTTCTAACGTCGTTATCTAGGATTTCTTCTACTTCTTATTCTTTATTATCTTCTTTATATATATCTACTTCGTATACTACTAGTCTAGCGTCTTATAGTACTTTTTCTAGTAAACTAATATAAAATATAAAATAAATTTTTATTTATAGGGGTAGTCTTAGTTAGTAGTTTATAAGTAAGATTTATTTTTTAATCTTATAAGGACTAATCTTAGTATAGTCTAGTTTACTATTAGGTTACTTACTTTTAATATTTTTTTATAGTAACTATACCTTTTCTTCCTCTTTAAAAATAGGTACTTCTTTTCGCTTCTTATTATAGTATTTACTTATTCTATTTTAAAGGAATTCTATATCTTCTTTAAGCTATTAGTATATTTATAGGATAATTTTTACTATTTCTTCTCTATTCTAGCTATAGGATTAAAGTTACCTAGGTTCCTTATATATCTCTAGTTTAATTCCGTAGTTTATAAAGAAAGGTATTATCTTTATTATACTATATTATAAACTATTATATATAAATTATACTATAGGTAAAAGTATAACCTAATTATTTTAGTAGTAGTTTAGATAATATCTAAGGTATTATTCTACTATTTAATTTATCCGTTTCGTTAGTCCGTTTATCTATAGATAATAGGTAGTTAATATACTATACTTTATTTCTAGTCTAACTATAAGAGTTTACTAAAACTTTATTATAAACTTAATATCCCTATCTAAGATTATTTTATCTAGTATTTTATATTCGCTAAATACGTATCTTAGTAAGGTATAGACGAGTTATTCTACTATATTTCCTTTATTTATATACGGAATAAAGTAAGTATACTTTATAAACTTATCTACTACTACTAGTATAGTATTATAGAATACTTCTATTATTAGTTCTTTTAAACGTAGTAGTTACGTAATAAAGTCTATTATTATAACCTTCTATAATTCTTCTACGTTTTCTATTAGTTATAGTATTCTATAGGGTATATATCTAGTATACTTATTATAGTAATAATCTATATATTCTAAAAGTACTTAAGTAACTAGTTATCTTATATATAGGAAATAATATATTCTTATTAGTTATTTAAGAGTTTTTTCTACTTTTTAATATCTATATACTAGTACTTCGTAGTATTATCTAATAAATTCTTTTCGTATTATCTTAGGTATATAGGCCTTTTAGAATATATAAATAATTTCGTCTTTTTCTTAGATTACTTCTTAAATTTTATTTTATTTATTTGTTACTTCCGTAGTAACTATATAGATCTATTAGATCTATTTATTCCCTTTTAGTTTAAGTATTATTTCTTATATTTCTACTAATTTTAGGCGGTTATAAGTAATTATTCTATCTAACTATAGCTTAAGAATAGCCGTACTAGGCTTCTCTATTCCCTAGTAGTTAGGTCTTCTACTAAGCGCGTCTACTTATTTATTTTCTAATTCTTTAGTATATACGATCTTAATATCGTAGATTATAAGAGTTTATACTTATTATATTTATCTTCTAATTAGAGGTTTATTTTTTAAGAATTCTATTAGATTCTTATAATCTATATAGATTATAATAGAATATTTAGATTCTTATAAATTAGATCTCTATTCCTTTAAAACTTCGATAATTACTAATAACTCCTTATTATAGATATTATAGTTAAGTTTAGCTAGTAATATCTTTTATAAGAAGTAGTATACTAGTCTAAGGTTATTCTTATTATCTTTCTATAGTAGTACTACTCCTATAGTATAGTCTAATACGTCTATTTCGATAATTAAGGGTTCCTTAGGGTTATATATTTTAATTATAGGTTCCTTAGTAAACTATTCTTTAATCTTTTCGAAAGCCTATTAATACTCTTCCTTCTATTTAAAAGGTTAGTCCTTCTAGGTAAGTTATATAAGTAGTACCGTTATTATACTCTATTATAGTATTAGCTTTTAGTAAAAGTTATAAAATTCTAGGAATAATTATAGTTCCTTAAGATTCTTAGACGTAGACTATTCTTTAACCTTCTTAATTTATTTTTAATCTACTTTAATTTCTCCTAGTCTAATAATAAATCCTAGAAACTCTATTTCTTATACGTAGAATTTATACTTCTAAAGGTAAAGATATAGTCGTACTTTCTTAAGTACTTATAGGACCTTTTTTATATATTCTTTATATTCTTTCTCTATTTCGGAGTAGATTAGAATATCGTTAAGGTATACTATTATAAACTAGTCGAGATAGTTTTATAAAATATTATTAATTCGTTTCTAAAATATTATAGGTATATTAGTAAGTCTAAAAGGTATTACTTAATATTTATATAGTTCCTTCTTTATTCTAAAGGCTATTTTCTATTCTTTATCTTTTTTAATTTAGATTTAGTAGTATATATTCCGGATATCTAGTTATATAAACTATTTAGCTTTTCTTAATTAATCCTATATTTCTAATATTAGGGATAAGGGATATTAGTTCTTAATTATAATATTATTAAGTATTTAGTAGTCGATATATAGTCGTAGTTCTATAGTACCCTTCTTAGGTATAAAGAGAACCGAGTATCCTATAAATAAGTTTAAATATCGAATATATCCCTTTATAAGGTTATCTTCTAGGTACTTTACTATAATAATATCTTCTTCTTTAGTTAACTTATAGATTAGTCCGAATCCTAGGGTTTTTCCTTCTTATAGTAGGATTATATAGTCCTAAGACTAATACTAAGGTAGACTTTCTTTAGATTCTTTAAATAGTTCTTCCTATTTTTTATAATACTCTAGGATACTAGAATCTTCTTTCTTAGTTACGTTAAGCTTTTATTATAGAAATATTACTTATTAGTTTATCTATTAAATATAAGGGTTAGCTTCTTCTAACTATAGTATTTCTAAGATTACGTTTTAGTCTTCTAATATTTTAATAATATCGAATATTTTATTTTCTTTTTTCTAGTTATATAGGATAAGTTTACCTTTAGTTTTATATATTATAGATTTATTAAAGGGTTCTCCCTTAATAGTATATACGATACTAGGGTATCGTTTCTTCTATTAAGAAATCTTCTTTTATTAAATAAAGTCTTTACTAATAAAGTTCCTTATAGCTCTACTATTAATTAGGATAATAATTATTTTTTCTTAATAGGTTCCTTAGATATAGATATAATCCTATTCTCTAGTTCCTTAAATTCTTATCTTCTTTAGCTAGTATTTTATATTAATTTTAATCTAAACGTACTTTAGATACTTATTCTCTAGGTATTTATACTATAGTCTTCCTAGGATATAATTTAAAGATAAGAGTAGTCCTAGTATAATTCGTATATATTCTTTTTATTATTAATTCTTAGATTATTACTATTCGTATACTACTTCGGGTATAATTACTTAGGTAATTCTTTCGTTATAGTTCTTTACTAGGTAATAGTTATTTTTTTATTTTACTCTCTTATAGAGTTTATATTCCTTCTATATATATAAGATCTATATAATCTTAAAGTATACTAGATATTTTATTTTATACTATAGATTATTCTCTAGATTAACCTTATATCTCTAATTATTATATTTTATAGAGATTATTCGTATAGGAATCTATTATTTAATTACTATATACTATAGTTATTCCTTATTAACTATCTTTATAATATACCGTATTTCTTTCTAAGTTTCTTAGTTAGATATAAGATCTATAATAATAAAGTTCTATTCGACCTATTATTTAAAGTCTTTAAATAGTCGATATATTAGGTAGGATTTAGACTATTCCTTATAGATCTCCTATATTATTAGGGGTATCGTAGTTTTCTCTATAAACTATAAGACTTAAGTATAAGTTATATTAAGTTCTAGTACTAGTTCTATTTCTTCTTAGGATAGTTAAATTATCTATAGGTATCTAGCGTTCTTATATATTATAACTAGGTTTTCTTCTTCTAGTTCTAAGAACTTATTACTATTATTAATTATTTATAACGGTATATCTAGGGTATTATTAAAGTCTTCCTACTCTATAGATAAGTCTTTCTTAGGTATTTCTTCTTATACTTCTAGTAAGAACGAAACTCTTCTTTAAGACTCCTAAGTTATAGTTACCTACTATTTCTATAGCTAATAGCTAGTATTTAACTTAGCTTTATAATACGTCTTATACTAGTTATATATATAAGTTATCTAATATATAATATTATATTCTTATATTATAGTTACTCTATCCCCTTTACCCTATCGAGTATATCGAGGTTTCTCTTTTCTTAGATCTAATTTATAATCCTTTACTAAGTACCCTTACTTTTTATATTTAAAGTATACTCGTTTTTCGTAGAGCTCTTATTTCTTAGGGTTCTATCTCTCTTTCTTAGGCTCTAAACTAGCCCCTAGGACTATTAGCTCTAGTCCGTAGTACTTTTCTTCTTTCTTCTTTTCGTAGAATTTAATCTTTCCTTTCTTCTCCTAATTCTAAAGGTATAGGTTATCGTTAATTCTAATAGTCTATTTAATTATTTCTTATATAGTCTAAGATCTATCTATTTAAATTATTTTGTATTAAATATTATTCTTTAATCCTTTATAGTAGTATAATATAAAAGCTATCTCTCTCTACTAGATCTTAATTATAAGTTATTCAAATTTAGACGTATATATAGTAGTAGATTTAGTCTATTTAAGATATATAATTTTCTATTCTACTAGTCTTTCTAAGTTAATATCTTTAAATATAATATATAACTTATTCTTAAAGTACTTATAGCTTAAGAAGATAGCCCTAGTTTTATTACTCTAACGGGTTTTATTAAGTTATAGTCTTTTATTTAAATAGATCTTAAACTAAGTAATAGCTCTTCCTATAAACTATACTACTACGAATAATACCTTTAAGATTTCGTTAGATAGTTATATCTTATTAAGATCGAGATAGATTACTATATTAGCTAAAAATCCCTTAAGCTTAGATCGTATCCTATTAAACTTTTCTAGTTCTTCTAATTTTAACGGCTTTCTTATAAATCTCTATAGTTCTTTAGTTAATATTATAATCTATACTTCTAATATATCTTCTCGTTTCTTAAACGTATACTAATTTTTAATAACTCTTTTAAAGTTTTCTATAGTTATACTACCTTCTAGGGAACTAAATTCCCTATAGCTCTCTACTTCTACTAGTTCGGTCTAAGTTAGTAGCTACGCCGCTTCGCTTTATCGAGTTCCTTCTCCTACTATTATAGTTAGCTATTCCTATCTACTAGATAGTTAAGGTATTAAACGGGGTCTAGGCCTAATAGATTATTTAGTCTTATTTAGGGTTTATACTTAAGATAGAAAAGAAGAAGTTAGAATAAAGAGGTAATAGTTTAATTACGTTAATAGGTAAGAATTAATCTAAATTCGAATTAACTATAAGGCGAAAGTTATTTAGAAGATTCGTAGTTATTATATATTAATTTGGTTTTCTTAGATCTATAGCTTTATATCTATAGATCTACTAAGCTATAGCTCTATAGCTTTATTTTAATAGATTTACTAAGCTATTACGTAACCCTTAGATCTATTCTTACTAAGGTATAGATCTATTACGTAACTATCTATTCTTTAGTTATAAGGTCTACGTCGTATTCCTTATTAGAGCTAGTAATTAGCTTAATCTCTAGTAGTTCTATTTACTAGCGGTCTATAGTATATATTTAGTTCGTAATACTATAAAAGTAAGATACTAAAATATTTAAAAATTAATAAAATAGTTAGATATATAAATAAAGAATACCTATTTATTAATATAAAAGAGAAAGTTTAGAAAGTAATAGATAACTATTTAGAATATTTAAAAAATAAACCTAAGAGATATAAGCCCTATAGATTACTCTAACTACTAATACTATCTATATAACTATAAACTTATATTATAATAGACTTTATAATAAAGTTACTACTATTATTAGAATTAGAATTAAGAAGATTATACGATATAATTATAGTAATTATAGACTAATTAACTAAGATAGTATACTTTATCCTAATAAACGAAGTAATTATAGTAGAAAATATAGCTTATAAGGTTAAAAGAATACTTATTACTAATTATAGATTACTAGAATAGATTCTTATAAATAGAAATAAACTATTTACTTCGAAATTTTAGAGTACGGTACTTATAAAACTAAGAATTAAAAGAAAGTTATTAACTAGCTTCTATTTATAAATAGATAGTTAGATAGAATAAACGAACTAAACTCTAAAGAAGTATCTTAGGTTTTATATTAATAAGCTATAGAATAATTAGATTAAATTATTACTAATAGTATAACTAGTATATAATAGTAAAAAGTTTATAATAACTAAATACTTACTATATTATATAAACTATAGATATAAGCTAATAACTTATAAAGATCTAAAGGATATTAAAAGTATATCTATTAGGGTAGAAGAGAAGATCTATTTAATATAAGAATTATATAAAGAACTTAGTATATAAATAGTATATAGAAACTTTATAATAGTTAAAATAATAAATAAAAGAAGGCTTAAGAGACTAATTCTTAAGAAGAGAAATAAAGTTTTTCTTTTATAATAAAATTTAAAAACTAAATAACTATATAATAAACTAGATAATTTATAAATCGAACTATTTAGAATTAAAGAAAAAATAGAACTAGTTAATTATAGGCTAAAGCTAGTTAAAGATATAAGAATATACCTAGTATTCTATATATTATTACTAGAACTAGTACTAAAAGATACTAAAGTAGTTATAGATATTAAGCTTAAAGACGAGGAGTATAAAGTTAAGAAAATTTAAAAACTATAGAAGTTTAGTTATTAGTAGAAGTATTTAGTTAAATAGATAGAATAGTCTATTAATTAGAATATATAAAAACTAATTAAGAACCTATAAGATTACTAAAGATTAGTTAAGTAGTATTACTAAAAGTACCTAAAGGTAGAGGCTTCTAATTATTTAGAAAGAAGAAATTAATAAACTTATATAGTAAAGGTTACTATAGTAACTTAAGTAAATTAAAAGAGATAAAATATTTAACTTTTTCTTACTTTAACTAATCTAGATCTTTAAGAGATATAAACTTATAATAGTATATTTTAGTATTATAATATTTTAGGTTCTAAAGTTACTTTAAGAGATAAATCTTATAAGTATAAAGCTTAGCTATTTAAATAAAAATCTTATTATAGGTAGAATATATAATATCTAGCTTAGTTTAAAGGTTAAATTTCTATTTATCTATCTTTACTTAATCTCTCTTAATTACTACTAGGTTATACTTTAATCTATAATAGATATATTCTATATAAAAACTAGACTAAAGGTCGATATAATAAGTTTAAGAAGACCGTATAGTATAATAATAGAAATAAGATATTAGTATAGAATAAAAATAAGTAAATAGATAATTTATAAAATAGTAATAATATTCGAAATAAGTCGTTATAGGAATCTTAAGTATCGTTAGAACCTAAAAAGTTAATTAAAAATAGAGGGTAGTTAACCCTATATAGATAGTAGATCGATTACTCTTATATATTATTAAAAAGATAAAATAACTATAGCTCTAAATAGACTATATAGTATATATATATAGGGTATAATATAGTTTAGAAAAAGAAACCTACTAAGTATAGGTACTACTAGTTAGGGTATAATAGGTATAATAAAATCTTTAAGAATAAAGTTTAAAAGAAGGGAGTAAGTATTATAATCCTAGAATTAAAAGAATACGAGATAAGCTCTAACGTAGCTAGAATAGCTAAGCTATACTTAATTAGTAATTTAATATTATATAACTTAGAAGTTATAAAAGTTACTAAGATAACTACTTTTATAACTACTATAGAAGTTATAAAAGCTATAGAAGTTACTACTTCTACTACTACTACTACTACTATCTTAAGAAATAAGAACGGGTATAAGAGAGTAAAGAATCTCTTAGACTTTCTATTTTAATTCTTTATAGTTAATTCTCTTTAATTTATCTAATACTTATAAATAAGATTAGATCTTTTTCTAAGTAGTTATTCTAGTAATAGAATTCGTTAACTTAATCTTAATCTATTAAAACTTAATAGTATAATAAATATACTATCGACTTTAATCTAGATCCTATATTAAAGTACGTATAATATATAATAATTTAGTATACTAAGCCCTATTTAGGTATAAGAACCTCCTATTTTTATACCCTTAGAGTACTATTTTAGAATAGCTTTAATATACCAATTCTACTATTAATTAATTAGAAGACTACCTTAGCTATTATAACTTCTAGTTAATTATACTTAGTTCTAGGATCTTATAATCTTCTTTTAAATATAAGAGAGTTTAAAACTCTCTATTAGTAAATATAAAGTTAAAGAGAAGTTATATATTTTATTATAAAATCTATCTACTAGATATCTATTATAGAGTTTAATAATTAGAAGCCTCTTCTTAGTCTTATCTTTTCTACCCTTTATTTAACTAGTACTACTAATTTTATACGACCCTAGTAGTATATAATAAACTATCTTATATATATTTATTATATTATATACTATAAAAATAAGTAATTTATATACTACTTTTAGTTTTAATTTATTATATTTAATATCCTTCTACGAAGGTAAACTATAGTTAATATTAATTTCTTTATTAATTATATAATAGACGTTAATCCTATTATAATAAAGAATATTAAAGTCGTATTTAATAGTCTTAATAATAGTTTACGACTAATTAATTCTATTATTTATTACTTTATTATAATTTAGAAATCTTATATATATTAGGTATAGAAGAATAAAAATCTTAAGACTATAGTATATTCTATTTTAACTCTCTCTAAATTAGAGATTAATACTAAGACTAATACTAACTATATTATAAATTCGCTAGTTATCCTCTCTATATCTCTTTATTATATACTTTACTATAAATTATTATTAGTATAATCTACTATAATTTATATCTTAGTTTAAAGAGTAGAAAACTACTACTTTTATATAGTATATATAACTTATCTAAGACTTTATCTAGAATTATCCTTATATTATATTATACTAGTTCTATTAATATAAAGAAAAGAAGAGAGCTTACTAAAGCTACTTAGGAGTAAATTAAGAGGAAGATTACTATCTATTATAATAGAGAGCTCGGCTCTCTCTATATAGATCTATCGAAGTATAGGAATAATACTTCTCTAGTTTATTAGAACTTAGGAATAGTTATTCTCGGATACTACGTAGCTTAGACGTTATAATATACCCTCTAGATATACTATATAATAGTATATCTACTAATAAGTTAACTAAGTATATAATTATAATATATAATATATATATACTAGTACTTATACTAGTACTATTACTAAATAAGCTAGTTAAGCTTTTCTAGATAAATACGAGCTCTAGTACTTATATAATATAAACGTTTACTATTTATAGATAATAATAAATACTTTATAAATTAATCTTTTTCTTTCTCTCTTTTCTAGAATAATATTATAATAGCTCGTATAAGTATTATCTTTTTCTTTAAGTTCTTTCTAAACTCTTATTATAAGTTTCTTATAGATTAGATATTAATTATTTTATAGACTAGTATTTATTCCTATACTACTTATATATATATTACTACTATCTACTTTACTCGTAGCTTAGCTACTTCTAGCTGTAATTCTAGTTATCTATACTACTTATCTATACCTATATCTATATTTATATCTTCTTTCTTATTTATATTTAAGATATCTACTTTCTAAAGAAGTATTCTTAAAGTATTCTAAGTATATTCTTATTAGGGGTATATAAGGTCCGCGCTTATAAAATACTCTAAAGAAAAGTATTATAATTTATTAACTAATAGTATCTAGTACTAATATTATACCTTTAGATATAATTATCTTATATTATAAATTTTAGAAGTATATTAGTTATTATTATTATACTTATACTAATTATATTATAGTTCTTAAGTAGTTCTATTATTTATCTAGTAGCTTATCGTAGCTATTAAGACCTATAATAAGTAGGTAAATTATATTTCTTAGCTCTATACTAAGCTCTATATACTATATTCTAGATTATACTAATACTATATAGAAGGTATACTAGCTTTAGACTATCGTATATATACTACTCTCTTCTAGTACTAGTTTAAAGAAGGAGAAAGAATTAGAGGAGAAGAAAAAGAAGTAGAGAGATAGTCTTCTTCTAAAGCTTCTAGCCTATTACTAACGGGTTAAGGAGCTCCTAAAAGAGCTCGTCGACCTTCTAGTTATCTAAGTTCTAAAACTCCCTAGTAGGGTTAAGAAAGAATAAAAATTCCTTATAATCTTAAATTATAAGCTCTTCTAACTAGTTATTCCTCTACTTTTTTTCGTATTAATATATATTTAAATATTTAGTTATTTCTTAAAGTACTAGAATTATTATACTAGTAAGTACTTTATAAGTCTATCTATAGGTATATTACTTATTTTTAAGTAAAGTACTTTAAATATATCCTTAATATACTCTTAACGTAGCTATATATTCTATATATTTATATAATATAGTCGGGTAGTAATTTACTTATTTTTTCTAATAATAAACTAAATCGTCTACTAATTATTATAGAAGATCTATTATATAATATCTAGGTCTAGGGTAAGTTTCTTAAAGAAATACTTAAGAACTAGGGATTCCTTTATAATATACTCTAGGGCGAGTAGCTTAGCTTTAGTTATAGAAATAGTAATAGTAGATTATCTTATAGCTTTCTATAATATAGGTCCTTTAAAGAGTATAATAATATATTTATAAGATAATTATCTTATTTTTAAATTATTTATAAATAATATATCTTTATATATAAGGAGCTATATACTATTATATCTATTATATTTAATATCTTTACGTCGCGTTTTATATAAATATATAATTATTTAGTCTATTACTATAAAGTACTCTTTACTTAGATTTATAAGGTAGTATAATAGTTAGAAAGTTATAAATATTATATTAGAATATAGTATAATTATTATATATAGGATTAATCTTATATACTTTTAGTACGTCTTAATCTATAGTTTTATTACCTCTTCTATATTCTTCGTAAGCTTTTTATTTAAAAGTAGTATTATAGGAAAGCTTTTTATATTAATAAGTAAGAACTTCTTTATAATTTTATTAATATATATATTATAGACTAGTTTAATTACCTAGGCTTCTCTATTTCTAATTACTTATACTTCTAAGAACTATTTAATAGAGCTATAATCTTCTATTCTATACTTTATTTTAATTAATTTAAGAAGTACTTATATAATTAGTTTATCTAATATATAATATACTATAAGTATATTATCTATATAAAATAGAATAAATATATACTACTTCTTATTAAAGAATAAATATAGCTCTTCTATTAATACTATAAGCCCTAGACCTTTTAGAGCTTAGAAGAACTTCTTATATTATAGTAGTAATAAGTTATATAATCTATATAGTATATAGTTAAACTTAATATATTTACTAGATTCTTTAAAGCTATTAGGAAGCTCGTAAAGTATATTAAGCTAGTCGTCCTAATAAGTATTAAGAAAAGCTTTAATAATATCGAGCTAGTATACTTTTAGGTTAAACTATACTATAATTACTATTATTATATAAAAAGATCGTATAGCGAGTATTATAGTATAGGTTAACTAGATTAAATCTTTAGTTTAAAGATTATCTTATATATAGATATAAGCTTTATACTTAATTAAGAATCTATTCTAATTAAGTTTATAGATAAATATTTATTTAAGTAAGAGTAGTCTTTATATTTATTTCTTATACTTTATTACTTCTTATATATCTTTCTCCTTAAGTATTTATATTTCCTAATAAGCTATATTTATAAATAGTTTTTTATAAGAATATATATATAGATTTCTCTATTTCTTTAACTTTTTTAGTAGATTATTATAGTATTTATAATACTTTCTTAGAAGTATAGTAACTATAATTATAAAAAGTAGAGTCTTATATTTTACTATAAACTTAAGCTTTCTATTTATAAGAACTTAATTTATAGGAGCTTTATTTAAAATATTATCTAGTTAATCTAGATTATCGTCTATATTACTAAGTAATATATATATTCTACTCCTATTACCTCTAAGTATATCTAGATTATTAGAATCTTACTCTTATAATCTATAACTCGCGTATATAGATAATTCTTAGTTCTTCTTATTATATATACGTTTAAGGGGTTACTTAGATACTTTATCTATAATATTAAAAGCTACGCTACTAGATTAAGAGGTATCTTCTATTATACTCTATAGTATTAAGACTAAAAAGCTAGATCTCTATAGTTCTACTTCTTTAACGTTATATTTTATATAGAGAATATAAAGATTATCTAAAAGGTCCTAGCTCTTCTAAATACTAGATAGTAACTCTAGCTCTAAGCTTAGCTTAGGGGATATAAGTTCTATATACTTCTTATACTCTATATATATTCTTAGTAATTTACTAATTATACTTATTACTTATATAGTTACTAGAGTTCTTATTTTCTAATTAAATAGCTAGCTATCTACTTAAGCTAGGTCCTAAGATTTAGTACCCCTAAGTTACTTCTTAATTAATTATTAAGTTACTATAGTACTTAATTACTCTTCTAACTACGTAGTAGATAGCTTTATAGTCTTTTTTATATCTTAGTATTTATTATACTTATTAAGAATATAAATAATTCTAACTACTTCTTTCTAGAGAATTATATTTATTTTCCTATCTTTATAAAAGAGCGTCTTATTAAATATTATATTTCTTATAGTAATTATCTAGTCGAGTATTAGAACCTATATTTTATAGATATTAGAAGCTTTATAGTCTATTAAATATCTAATATAGTCCTATAGAGTAATCTTAAAACTTCTCTTATTACGTCCTATTATATATTCTTAATTAAGTAGATAAGTATAATACTCGTATACGTATATATTACTCTAATTTAGATATAGATCTTTTATTATATTTCTTATATATACTAGCTTATAGTAGTAAAAGTACTAATAGAACTAGGTATTTAGTATTTTATTTAGAGAGTATAGCTCGTAAGTATAGAAGGAACTTATATTATATAATTATACTATTATATATATAATTTCTAACTAGAGTTTTTTAGAAAGTCTTATACTACTTTTTATTTTTATTAATTTAGTAATTATCTCTTAATTAGTATATTTTATATTACTATTAGGCTCGTATATATAGATAGAAGAGGGCTTAATTTATATATCCTATTACTTTATCTAGAGTTTATATTAGGATTTTCCTTTCTATAGGAGTATTATAGTATTATTATCCTACTATAGCTTAACTATTCTAAGCTTATATTATATACGTATTAAGCTCTTAAATATCTATAAAATATATAAAATCTTTAATAGTATCTTTCTAATTAGTATATTTATAAAGATCTTCTTATTATAGTTATATTTTAGAATAATTATCTAGTATTTCTCTAAGTACCCTAATAGTATATTAAAAAGATCCTATATAATTCTCTAGAATAAACGAGAAAAGTACTCTTTAAAATATTAAGAAATTACCTATATAGTATATATAGTCGCGTAGTACTTATATTATAAGTATTTAGTTTTTTTAATTTATATATTCTATATATACTATATAAGTACTTATAATACTTATAGTTCTAGGTACTCTACTTTTATATACTATAGGTCCTTTATACTTTATCTAAAGTATAGTTACTAAAATTAGTAAAAGTTTACTATATTAATTAAGGGTATAACGTAAATAGAGATAGGGTTATATTTAATAAATATTAAGTTATACTTATATAGGAGTATTATAAGTATAATACTCTTATCTATTAATTCTATATATAAAATATAGTTTAGTCTAAGATATTAAACTCCTTTCTTCCTTAAGTAAGCTTTTAAGATAATATTAAGATAAAAATTTTTAATAACTATAATATTTTATAATATTAGATCCTTTATACCCTTTCTCTAAACTTTATTAAGTATATTTTTAATTAATTAAGTATTTATTCCTATAATTAGAAAGATCTAAGTTTTTATCTTTATATATTATATCCTTTAAACTTTCTTAAATAATTCTAGTACGAGTAGTTCTTATATATTTACTAGATATAAAGTAGTCCTATTATTAAGTATAGTACTTTTAGAGAGAGGGTAAATATTAAAATCTATAGTTATATAAATCCCTATAGACTTATTAAAAAGCTTTAGATTAATTATTATAGCTTATATTCTTCCTAAATAAGTTAAGGTATATACTCTACCTATCTAATTTATTATACTTAGAAGCTTCTAGTTCTTAAATACTAGGTATTTCCTTATTTTTATAAATTTATTTAAGTTAAGATATTCTAAAATCTTCTAATACTTATCTAAATTAATTAGTATTCCTTCTCTAGTTACTACTACTTTAAGCCTTTTATATTTATCTACGCTTTACTTATATATTTTATACTTATTCTTTCTAGACTCTCTATATAGGTAGATTCTAGTTTTATCTACTAGATATTAGTCTAGATACTAACCTAAGGACTAATCTAAATATCCTCCTAATATTATAAATATTCTAGAGTTACTATTAGAAGCTCTTAAAAAGTACTTCTAGATTATTATAGTAAATATTCTCCTAATCTTATTTAAGATAAACTACTTTATATTAAGTATATTATCCTATATAATTTACTAGTATATTAATTAGACCTATTCTAGTATAAACTTTAAAGTAATAGTATCTAGAAAGTCTTAAATAATAAGCTATTCTTCTATATCTTCTAGCTTATATATTTTTATCTTAATATATAAAAAGTATTATTTCTTATACTACTCTTTAGGTATATAAGTACCCTATTTTATCTTTTTTAGATAAGTATAGTACTCTACTTAAATTATATTTATAGTAAGCTCTAAAGATAGAATAAACTTCTATTTTAATATATATATTAGCTTCTATAGTATAGTATACTTTTAAGATATAAGTTTTATTATAACTAGTCTAAGTAGTTTAGATATAATAATTTTATTTATCTAGTTTTAGAGTATTTAGAGATATATTCTCTATATTACCTAATCACTTAAAAGAACTTAGTACTTATTAAGTCTCTATTAGTATAGTATATTTAGAGTAATTAGGCTCGCGTTACTTCCGCTCTTATTACTAACGATTAACTCTATTATAGGAAGTATTAGAATAGTATTAACTAGATTTAGAGTATTCTTACCTTCTAAGTTAATCTAGTTCTATAGCCCTTTATTAATTATATAAAACTAGAGCTAGATATACTAGTATAGCTATATACTATAATTATATAGTTAGTATAGTTTTATAAATAAAGCTTTACTTATAGCTCTTTAAAAGGAGAGGTCTTAGGTATAAGAAAGTATAATATAAGAATAACTAGATTAACTAAGTAGCTACTTACTAGCTCTTTTAAGTACGTAGAAAGAATAGTTCTATACTCTTAAAGTATTAGGCTTATAACTATAAAGAAAAAAAGAGAGCTTACTAAAGCTACTTAGGAGTAAATTAAGAGGAAGATTATTATTTATTATAATAAAGAGCTCGGCTCTTTTTATATAGATCTATTAGAGTATAGGAATAATACTTCTTTAGTTTATTAGAACTTAGGAATAATTATCTCCGGGTACTACGTAGCTTAGATATTATAATAATTAATAATTTAAGTTATTTAAAAAATATATTATTAAGCTAAAGTTTAAAGTTATTAATTCGTAGAATTAATATAAATAGTAAGAACGTAAAAGTACTTATAATTATAAAGAAAGGGGTAGCTTATATAAGTAGAGGGAGTATTTATTAAGCTTAGCTTTCTTCCTATTTATAGTAGAATCTAATAGAATACTATAAATAGTATTTAGAAGGGCGAAAGTATAACTAAATAAGGTAAAAAGATAATAAGATAATATAATAATATATTAACTTATTTAATAATAGAGTTATTAGGTTAAAGAGCTAACTATTTAACGTAGATTATCCTTCTTATATACTTCTAGCTAAGAAATATATTACTAATTAAGATTAGTAATAGAATATTCTAGAATAGCTTAGTAAGTATTATATAAGTATTAGAAATTAAGTATTATATAAGTATTAGAAATTAAGTATTTCTTAATACTTATTAGTAATACTAGCTAGTCTAGTAGTTACTAGAATCTTTTAGAATTAACCTAATTACTAATAGCTTTATTCTCTAATATCTAGCTTAATATTAGTCCAATTTAAATAAGCTATATACCAATCTACTCGGAATAACCTATAGAATCTAGCTATAATAATAGCTTAGTAATATAGGCTAAACCTAAATAGAAAATAACCTATTAAAGGTTATTTCTTAGGAATTCCTTAATTCCTTATAGTTCTATATATCTAATACTTATTATATACTAATTATTAGAAGATATCTTTTATAGCTACTTCTCTTAGCTCTAAAAGTATTAATTCTTCTATTTTAAGCTCTAGGTCTTTTTATTATCGAGAAACTTCTTTAACCTCGTTCTATCTATTAGTATTATACTATATTTCGGATATTAAGTTAGACTTAGTTTCTTTTTTTATATTATATTTAATTATATTTATATATCTAGTACTATCTTAGCTACTTATATTTTTTTTATCGTTATATTTCTTAGTAAAGTATTCTTATATCCTATAATATAGATATACTTTTTCTTTTTAGTATTATTTTATTTTATCTATTAGAACTTTCTATAACTTTCTACTCTAGTTATATTTTTTATTCTTTAGATATTTCTTTTCTTAGACTATATTAATATCTATTTTATTATAATTCTTATAAAATCTATACTTAAAAGCTAACTACTTCTTTTTATAGACTTTAGCTAGTTTTATAATATTTTATTTTTTAAGTACTTATTTATATAGTTAGTTATTAATATGGATTATTATTTTAATTAATTTTATTAGATTATCTAGTTTCTTAAGTCTAGATAGCTCGTTTTTAACTACTTTCTTAAGTCTATTATAGTATATAACTATAAGAGAAGTATTATTCTAATTAATCTTATACTATAATTATTTAAACTTAGTAGTATAGACTTCTATTAACTTTATCTATTTTAACCTTTAAATCTTATACTCTACTTACTAGATTATATTAATATTTTTAAAGATTATATATATTTATTTCTTAAAGAAGTCCTAGTTTATAAAAACTACTTTTATTTTATTATATTACTTTATTAAAGTTTCTTCGTTAGTTATATAATTATTAATTAGAAGTTATATTTATACTATTATCTTTTCTATTATATATATACCTATTATAAAGATTTTATTCTATTCGCTAGTAAACGTAGTAGAGTTAAACTAATAGTATAGATTTATTTATATAAAAAATAGCTTTAGATCTTTTTTATTACTATTATATCTTTTAGATATCTTAACTTTTACTTTTCTACTAAGTTCTACTCTTACCTATTATAGTACTTCTTATAGTAATATTATAGCTTATTATATCTCTACTATCTAAGCTACTTATTATTAAATAAAAGTAGCTAGATTTATTATTAAAGCTTCTATTATACTCGTTCTAAAAGTATTATATAAGCTAGATAGAGTTATTATATTTAATATAATCTTAGTTTAGAATAATTATAGAGAAAAGAAAAGAGCTTACTAGAGCTACTTAGGAGTAAATTAAGAGGAAGATTACTATCTATTATAATAGAGAGCTTAGCTCTTCCTATATAGATCTATTAGAGTATAGAGATACTACTTCTCTAATCTATTAAAGCTTAGGAATAGTTATCCCTAGATACTATATAGCTTAGATATTATAATATACCCTTTAGGTATACTATATAGTAGTATATCTATTAATAAGCTAACTAAGTATATAATTATAGTATATAATATATACGTACTAGTACTTATACTAGTACTATTATTAAATAAGCTAGTTAAGCTTTTCTAGATAAATATAAGCTCTAATACTTATATAATATAAGCGTTTACTACTTATAGATAATAATAAATACTTTATAAATTAACCTCTCTTTTTCTCTCTTCTTTAGAATAATATTATAATAGCTTATATAAGTATTACCTTTTTCTTTAAACTCTTCTTAAACTCTTATTATAAGTTTCTTATAAATTAGATACTAATTATTTTATAAACTAGTACTTATTCCTATATTACCTATATATATACTACTACTATCTACTCTACTTATAGCTTAGCTACTTTTAGTTATAGTTATAGTTATCTACGTCGCTTATCTATATCTATATCTATATCTATACTTCCTTCTTTATCTATATTTATATCTAAGATATCTACTTCTTAAAGAGATATTCCTAGAGTACTTTAAATATATTCTTACTAAAAGTATATAAGATTTATACTTACTAAATACTCTAAAAAAAAGTACTATAATTTATTAACTAGTAATATCTAGTATTAGTACTATATCTTTAGATATAGTTATTTTATATTATAAGTCTTAGAAGTATACTAGTTACTATTATTATACTTATACTAATTATATTATAGTTTCTAAGTAGTTCTACTATTTATCTAGTAGTTTACTATAACTATTAAGACCTATAATAAGTAGGTAAATTATATTTTTTAGCTTTATACTAAGCTCTATATACTATATTCTTAATTATACTAATACTATATAGAAGGTATACTAGCTTCGGGCTATTATACGTATACTACTCTCTCCTAGTACTAGTTTAAAGAAGAAGAAAGAGAAGAAGGAAGAGAAAAAGAAGTAAAAGAAGAAAAAGTAGAGAGGTAGTCCTCCTCTAGAGCTTCTAGCTCGTCGCTAGTAGGTTAAGAAGCTTTTAAGAAAGCTTATTAACCTCCTAGTTATTTAAGTTCTAGAACTCCCTAGTAAAGTTAAGAAAGAATAAAGATTCTCTATAATCTTAAATTATAAGCTCTTCTAACTAGTTATTCTTCTACTTTTTTCTATACTAATATATACTTAAATATTTAGTTACTTCTTAAAGTATTAGAATTATTATACTAGTAAGTACTTTATAAGTCCGTCTATAAATATATTACTTATTTTTAAATAGAGTACTTTAAATATATTCTTAGTATACTTTTAGTATAACTATATATTTTATATATCTATATAGTATAGCTAGATAGTAATTTACTTATTTTTCCTAATAATAAGTTAGATTATCTACTAATTATTATAGAAGATTTATTATATAATATCTAAATCTAGAGTAAGTTTCTTAAAGAAATACTTAAAAGCTAAGAATTCCTTTATAATATACTTTAGGGTAAGTAGCTTAGCTTTAGTTATAGAGGTAGTAATAGTAGATTATTTTATAACTTTCTATAGTATAGATCCTTTAAAAAGTATAATAATATATTTATAAAATAATTATCTTATCTTTAAATTATTTATAAATAAAGTATTCCTATATATAAGAAGCTACGTACCTTTATATCTATTTTATCTAATATCTTTATATTATATTCTATATAAGTATATAATTATCTAGTCTACTATTATAAAGTACTCTTTACTTAAGTTTATAAGATAGTATAATAGCTAAGAAGTTATAAATATTATATTAAGATATAGTATAATTACTATATATAGGATTAATCCTATATACTCTTAATATATCTTAATCTATAGCTTTATTACCTCTTTTATATTCTTTATAAGCTCTTTATCTAGAAGTAATATTATAGAGAAGCTTCTTATATTAGTAAGTAAGAACTTCTTCGCGATCTTATTAATATATATATTATAGACTAGTTCGATTACTTAGACTTCTTTATTTCTAATTACTTATATCTCTAAGAACTACTTAATAAGACTATAATCTTCTATTCTATACTTTATCTTAATCGATCTAAGAAGCGTTTATATAGCTAGCTTATCTAATATATAGTATACTATAAGTATATTATTTATATAGAATAGAATAAATATATATTACTTTTTATTAAAGAATAGATATAACTCTTCTTTTAATATTATAAGTCCTAGACCCTTTAAAGCTTAGAAGAACTCTTTATACTATAGTAGTAGTAAGTTATATAGTCTATATAGTATTTAATTAAGTTTAATATATTTACTAGATTTTTTAAAGCTATTAAAAAGCTTATAAAGTATATTAGGTTAATTATCCTAGTAAATATTTAGAAAGATTCTAACTACGTCGAGCTAGTATACTTCTAAATTAAACTATACTATAATTACTATTATTATATAAAAAGATTATATAACGAGTATTATAATATAGATTAACTAGATTAAATCCTTAGCCTAGAGGTTATCTTATATATAGATATAAGCTTTATACTTAATTAAGAATCTATTCTAATTAAGCTTATAGATAAATATCTATTTAAGTAAAAATAGTCTCTATATCTATTTTTTATACTTTACTACTTTTTATATATCTTTCTTCTTAAGTATTTATATTTTCTAATAAGCTACCTCTATAAATAGCTTCTTATAAGAATATATATATAGATTTCTCTATTTCTTTAACTCTTTTAGTAGATTATTATAATATTCGTAATACTTTCTTAGAAGTATAGTAGCTATAATTATAAAGAGTAGAGTCTTATATTCTATTATTAGCTTAAGCTTTCTATCTATAAAGACTTAATCTATAAAAGCTTTATTTAGAATATTATCTAATTAATCTAGATTACTATCTATATTACTAAGTAGTATATATATTCTACTCCTACTACCTCTAAGTATATCTAGATTATTAGAATTTTATTTTTATAATCTATAACTTATATATATAGATAGTCCCTAGTTCTTCTTATTATATATATATTTAGGGGGTTACTTAAATACTTCGTCTATAATATTAAAAACTATACTATTAGATCGAGAGATATTTTCTATTATACTCTATAGTACTAAGGCTAAAAAGCTAGATCTTTATAGTTCTACTTCTTTAGTATTATATCTTATATAAGAAATATAAAGATTATCTAAGAGACTCTAACTCTTCTAAATACTAGATAGTAACTTTAACTTTAAACTTAACTTAGGGGATATAAGTCCTATATACTTCTTATATACTATATATATTTTTAGTAATCTACTAGTTATACTTATTATCTATATAATTACTAAAGTTCTTATTTTCTAATTAAATAGCTAGTTATCTACCTAAACTAGGTCCTAAGATCTAGTATCTCTAAATTACTTCTTAGTTAGCTATTAAGTTACTATAGTACTTAATTACTCTTTTAACTATATAGTAGATAGCTTTATAATCTTCTTTATATCTTAGTATTTACTATACTTATTAAGAATATAAATAATTCTAACTATTTCTTTCTAGAAAATCGTATTTATCTTTCTATTCTTATAAAAAAGTATTTTATTAAATATTATATTTCTTATAGTAATTATCTAATTAAGTATTAGGACCTATATTTTATAAATATTAGAAGCTTTATAGTCTATTAAATATCCTATATAGTCTTATAGAGTAATCTTAAAGCTTCTCTTATTATATTCTATTATATATTCTTAATTAAGTAGATAAGTATAATACCTATATATATATATACTACTTTAATCTAGATATAGATCTTTTATTATACTCCTTATATATACTAGCTCGTAGTATTAAAAGTACTAATAGAACTAGATATTTAGTATCTTATTTAGGAAGTATAGCTTATAAGTATAGAAAAGACTTATATTATATAGTTATACTACTATATATATAATTTCTAGCTAGAGCTTTTTAAAAAGTCTTATATTATTTTTTATTTTTATTAATTTAGTAATTATCTCTTAGCTAGTATATTCTATACTACTATTAGACTTATATATATAGATAGAGGAGGACTTAATCTATATACTCTACTACTCTATCTAGAGCTTATATTAGAATTTTCCTTTTTAAGAGAGCGTTATAGTATTATTATTCTATTATAGCTTAACTATTCTAAGCTTATATTATATATATACTAAGCTCTTAAATATCTATAAAATATATAGAATCTTTAGTAGTATCTTTCTAACTAGTATATCTACGAAGATCTTCTTATTATAGTTATATTTTAGGATAATTATCTAGTATTTCCCTAATTACTCTAGTAGTATATTAAAAAGATTTTATATAATTCTTTAGAATAGACGGAAAGAGCGCTTTTTAGAATATTAAGAGATTACCTATATAGTATATATAATTATATAGTACTTATATTATAAGTATCTAGTTTCTTTAATTTATATATTCTATATATACTATATAAGTATTTATAATACTTATAGTTTTAGATATTCTACTCTTATATACTATAGGTCCTCTATACTTTACCTAAAGTATAATTACTAAGATTAATAAAAGTTTATTATATTAATTAAGGATATAGTATAAATAGAGATAGATTTATATTTAATAAATATTAAGTTATACTTATATAGAAGTATTATAAGTATAATACTCTTATCTATTAATTCTATATATAAGAAGTAGTCTAGTCTAAAGTACTAGACTTCTTTCTTCCTTAAACGAGCTTCCGAGATAATATTAAGATAAAAATCTTTAATAACTATAATATTTTATAGTATTAAATTTTCTATATTTTTTTTCTAAACTCTATTAAGTATATTCTTAATTAGTTAAGTACCTATTTTTATAATTAAAAAGGTTTAAGTTTCTATCTTTATATATTTATATCTCTTAAGCTTTCTTAAATAATTCTAGTATAAATAACTCCTATATATTTATTAGATATAAAGTAGCTCTATTATTAAGTATAGTACTTTTAGAGAGAAAATAAGTATTAAAATCTATAGTTATATAAATTCCTATAGACTTATTAAAAAGTTTTAAATTAATTATTATAACTTATATTCCTTCTAGATAAGTTAAAGTATACGCTTTACTTACCTAATTTACTATACTTAGAAGCTTCTAGCTTTTAGATACTAGGTATTTTCTTATTTTTATAAATTTATCTAAGTTAAGCTATTCTAGGATCTTTTAATACTTATTCGGATTAATTAGTATTTTTTCTTTAGTTATTACTATCTTAAGTCTTTTATATTTATTTATACTTTACTTATATATTTTATACTTATTCTTTCTAGACTCTCTATATAGGTAGATTCTAGTTTTATCTACTAAATATTAGTCCGGGTACTAACCTAAGAACTAATCTAAGTATCTCTCTAGTATCGTAAATATTCTAGAATTACTATTAAAAGCTCTTAAAGAATACTTCTAGATTATTATAATAAATATTTTTCTAATTTTATTTAAAGTAAACTATTTTATATTAAGTATACTATTCTATATAACTTACTAATATATTAATTAAATCTATTCTAGTATAAGCTTTAAAGTAATAATATCTAAAAAGTTTTAAATAATAAGCTACCCTTCTACGTCTTCTAGTTTATATATTTTTATCTTAGTATATAAAAAGTATTACTTCTTATATTACTCTTTAGATATATAAGTATCTTACTTTATCTTTTCTAGATAAGTATAGTACTTTATTTAAACTATATTTATAGTAAGCTTTAAAAATAGGATAAGCTTTTATTTTAGTATATATATTAGCTTCTATAGTATAATATACTTCTAAGATATAAGCTTTATTATAACTAATTTAAGTAGCTTAGATATAATAGTTCTATTTATCTAGTTCTAGAGTATCTAGAGGTATATTCTCTATACTACCTAGTTACTTAAGAGGGTCTAATATTTATTAAGTCTCTATTAGTATAGTATATCTAGGACTATTAGGCTCGTACTACTTCTACTCTTATTACTAGTAATTAACTTTATTATAGGGAGTATTAGAGTAATATTAACTAGATTTAAGATATTCTTATCTTCTAGATTAATTTAGTTCTATAACCCTTTATTAATCGCGTAAAACTAGAGCTAGATATACTAGTATAACTATATATTATAATTATATAGTTAGTATAGTTCTATAAATAAAGCTTTACTTATAGCTCTTTAAAAGAAGAGGTTCTAGATATAAGGAAGTATAATATAAGGATAACTAGATTAACTAAGTAGCTACTCGCTAGCTCTTTTAAGTATATAAAGAGAATAGTCCTATATTCTTAAAGTATTAGGCTTATAATTATAGAGAAAAGAAGAGAGCTTACTAGAGCTACTTAGAAGTAAATTAAGAGGAAGATTACTATCTATTATAATAGAGAGCTCGGCTCTCCCTATATAGATATATTAGAGTATAGGAATACTACTTCTCTAATTTATTAGAGCTCGGAAATGGTTATCCTCGAGTACTATATAGCTTAGACGTTATAATAATAATTAATATATTATATATTATATATATCTTTATATAGAATCTAGGTTAGAACTAATAAAATATTTATTATACTATTAGTTTTTAATAGATTAAGATTAAGTTAATAAATTCTATTACTTAAATAACTACTTAGAAAAAGATTTAATCTTATTTATAAATATTAGATAAAGAATTAAAGATTAATTATAAAGAATTAAGATAGAAAATCTAAGAGATTCTCTACTCTCTTATATCTATTCTACTTTACCTTACTCTACTTACTCTATTCGCTAAGATATAAATTAACTAGATTATAGTTAATTATACTCTATTTACTTTATTTACTAAGATATAGATTAACTAGATTATTATTATATAATATTAGAATACTAACTAAGTTCTTATCTTAGCTCTTAACTTTCTTAGAATACCCTATATCCTATAATTCGCGTAGGGTTATAATATATATATTTCTAATACTTATTATAGATCTATAAAATTAAAGGCTAAAAAAAAGAATTCTAAATAGGAAAATATAGATTTAAAGGATAACTCTTCTTTTAACGAGCTAGTAATAAGGTATCTAGGTTTATAAGAATTTATTATAAATAATAATAATATTAAAGATTAGTCTACTAATTAAATAAAAAATTAAAATAATCCTATTTATTAAGATATATATAGACTTAATCTATTATATTATTAAAAGAATTAGAAGTATCTCTATTCTATTAATTAGATTATCTAAACTAATATCTTATCTAATATCCTCTAGTCTAAGTAATAGCTATTATATAATATATTAGTAAATTATAATATAGCTTTTTAATAGGATAGTTCTTCTTCTTAACTTCTTATTAACTTAAATAGTATAGATAGTACTAGTAAGATATATATAATAGAGATAATATTAGCTACTTTAATAGAGATTATAAAGACCCTTAGTAAGAGACCCTCTATTATTTATTATATACTAACTAGTATAGTAGTCTTTCTTATATTAAAGAGAATAATTAATTTTATATTCTAGATTCTAATCTAACTATAGAATAGTAATCTCTTTCTATTAGTATCTACTACTCTTTAGTAAATCTAGATATTATTTAAGAATATATAATATATTATTATTAATAAGAAATTTATAATTAGTCTAAGTATTCTTTTTTAAATATATATATAATATTATAAGATTTAGCTAAAATAATAATTACTTTTTTTTATTAAAGTAAATATTATATTAGTTAAAGACTTTTATTAACTCCTATTAGTTATATATAGGCTATTATTTAATAACTCCTATACTCTAAATCTTATTAATATTAAAGATTAAGCTCTTTATCTTAAATTTTATTATATAATTATCTTAGATATTATTATATAGTAATAAGATAATATATAGTTAGCTTTTTAAGAAGGTCTTATATATATTTATATTAAAGAGCTAAGATAAGTTAACTAGATACTACTTATAACTTAATATTATATAGTACTTTTTCTAATTAAATAAGATTTCTTTAGTAATATTATATAAATCTATACTAAGAGATATAAAATTAGCTAGATTAATTATTATTATATATAAGATTTAAACTAATTAATAATTATAATAAGAATATTTTATAAGAATCTATAAATAGCTATAGTACTTCTAAAAGATAGTAGTAATCTTTCTAGTAAACTTCCCCTCTATATTAATAAATAAGTAATACTTCTTAAAAATATCTAGATAGAAAGAGACTTAGTAAATAGTATTACTAGAACTATTATTAATATTATTTAGGATATAAACGTTAATAATTATAAGAATATAATATCTCTTATAATTCTAGTTATATTTAATAGATATATAGGTTCTAGGCTTTATTTAATAGATAATAACTAGATCGTAGTACTAGTCTTTATTATTAGTAGAAAGTTTATATTAGACTAGATAATTTATACTTAGATTTAGTTTTCTCTAATATTTACTTAAATTATTATAGTTTATAAGTCTTAAAATCTAAGTTTAAAAAAGATAGTAGTCTATATTAGTAAAGATTAAAATTATACTTCTAAACTAATATATATTATACTTTTATAAGTAAAGATATTAGAGGGTATAATATTAAAGAATAGTTTTTCTTTTTAGTATTTAAAGTATCTAAAAAGTAAGATATATACGTATAGAAAGATAAATAAGATTAAAAAAGATTAATAGTATTATAATTTATTTCTTAGGTAATCTAGTTATTTTACTTATTTCTTATTTTAATTAGTAGTATAAGAGGTAAAATTCTAAGAATATATACTAGATAGAATATAAATAAATTAATAAGAAGTTATAAGAGCTCTAGATAAGAATTTTATATAAAAGAAAATCTACTTTATAATAGACTACTCTAAAGAAAAAATCCGAGGTCTTTTAGAATAAGAAGTTTTATCTTAGATCTAGTCTATTATAATCTCCCTTTTCTACCTTTAATATACTAGAGGGCTAACTTCTAAACTAGATAGTATAGTAATAATCTCTACTTAGTTTAGCTCTATATAAATATATCGTCTAAATAGTTATCTCTATAAGTATACTAGTAAAGTATACTATTTAAATAAATTTAACTATTATCCTTTAGAGATATTTTTAGTTAAGTTTTAAAATAAACTTTTTAAGTAATATATTTATTATCTATATAACCTTTAGTATAGAGGTAGTTATCTAAGTTATAATAAAGTCTAATATATAGTAAATTTTTAATATAGTAACTTCTATCTTTACTTATATTTTAGTAATAATAGATTATAATAAGATTCTCTTATTACCTTATTATATAAGGTAATAGTAAACGTTTAAGTATATATAAATATTATACCTACTTCTTATTTTTAAAATAATTCTTTTAACTCTTTTACTCTTACTCTTATATTACTATTAGTTTACTATACTTTACTCTCTTTACTTTACTATTAGTTTACTACTATTCTAATATTTATTTTACTCTATAATATTATCTCTATAAGATCTTCTTAAATAGCTTAAAAACTTATATATAGCTACTTTAAAGTATACTTTCTCTTTATACCTATATAATATTTCTTCTTTTAAAACCTCTTAATATAAGTATAAGAGTTCTAGTTATACTCTATATAATATTAAAGATTCTAGAATTTAGAAGTTAGTTACTATAAAAAAACCCTACTATTAGAATCTAAGTACCTTTATTATTAATAGTAGTAAGAACTCCCCTAGTAATAATAATAATATAGATTATTCTTTTACTATTCTTATATATTCCTAACTAATATATTATAGAATAGTACTTAGAAGATCTTTTTTAAGGACTATAAAAAAATAAAGTAGAAGTTTAGTTTAAGTTTTTATACTAGTTAGTTTACTACTAAAGAAGATACTCTTAAGAAGATAGTCTTTAATATCTTTATTACTATTTATATCTAGTATATTAAAACTATAGATAAGTTAAAGTACTATTACTATACTCTATAAACTAGAAAGAATAGATTATTTAGTTATATAACTTATATAAAAACCTATATAATATATACTAATATCTTTATAACTTTTAATATAGAAGAGTATATTCTCTTAGAGATTCTAGTCTAGAAAGTTTATAAAAGGAATATCTTTAATACTTTAATTAATATCTAGTTACTTTAGGCTAGTTAGTATTTAATTAAGAAGATAGTTAACTATATATTTACGAAATATAAGATATATAATAAGATCTTTAAGATTAATACTAATAATAAGATCTCTTAATATTCTAGTAATAATAATAAGATTTCTAGTAATATCTTTCTAATATTATAGGATATCTCTATTATAGTTTTTTTTTTTTTTTTTTTTTTTTTTTTTTTTTTTTTTTTTTAGGGAAAGGTATATTTTTTAAAGTTAATTTTTTTTGGGATTTTTTTTAATTTATAATAAATTTTTTTTTTTTAAAGGGGTTTTTTAAAATTTAATTAAA
>JASJFT010000260.1:0-58641 GCA_030770425.1 Darksidea phi | reverse complement strand
AACCCAGAACCTACACTCAACCCGGAACCTACACCCAACCCAGAACCTACACTCAACCCGGAACCTACACCCAACCCAGAACCTACACTCAACCCGGAACCTACACCCAACCCAGAACCTACACTCAACCCGGAACCTACACCCAACCCAGAACCTACACTCAACCCGGAACCTACACCCAACCCAGAACCTACACTCAACCCGGAACCTACACCCAACCCGGAACCTACACCCAACCGAGAAACCCTCCTCATTGCCTCCCCTCGATGTCACCTGGGGTCGGATGGCGAGGTTAGTAATTTTACTTTCGGTTGATACTCGATGATTGTGATGGATGGGCTCAGAGATAGGATGAATATATACACATTACGCACATCCATCTTCGCCTCCGAAAGTGCAAGGTCTCGCATGGGGGAATGCATTGTACTCTGTTGAATAAATCGAAATTGGCTCGGGAGGCCAGTGTTAAGTCAAAAGTGCTCCAATACGCTCAGTCAATGTGCAAGCAGGCACAAAGAACAGAGGGGCTATATCATTACCGGTCAGTAACCGATAACAAAAATAAACAATCATAATTTTCATTCGCATGCCCATCGTTTGTACTATTACATGAAGCTCTCGTTCAACTATGCAGAGCGTCTGATCTTGATTCATGAGACCAGATGACGCCCCAAGCTACCAAAACACTAGCTAGAATGTAGTTCGTTGCTCAACCCTTTCATCTCCCGCTCATTACACATCGCGCAAATGTTATATGCTTCGAAACAGACGAGGACAGCCCCCAATAGCCCAAAGCACACATTGGGCAGGCGAAGCGAACAAGGGTGTCGTGCAAGCATCCAGCGCTCGCCAAGACCAGTCGCGATTCTCAAAAGATTGTACCAAAGTTCTCCTCAACGGCCGGGAGCGGCTTGCGAGGACTGGACGGTTTGCCGTTCTCGTCCGTGGTCTTCTTGTGGCGGAACGTAACTACAGCATATTAGTAGTGATTGGACACATAGAGCCTCGGAAATACTCACATCCAACAAACAAGCCCTTGTTCATCTTGTCGCCGCGGTCAGCCATGGCTTCGAGCGCAGCCTGCTTATCGTGCACTTCCTTGTACTTGGCCATATCCGCCTCACTGCCAAAGTCGTCAAAGTATCCCGCATCCGTCTCGCTGTCGAGCTCCGGGACGAAAGGCGCTTTGTTTTCCCTCAAGCGGTTCCAGTCGACTTCTGCAAAGTACGGATGCGCATGTATTTCGGAGATGCCACGGAAACGAGAGGATTGCGAGGCGACGAGCCGGGTGATGAGGTCCCACGTACGTTTAGATAGAAAGTAGGATGGGTCTTCGTAGACGGGTTTACGCAGGACCTTCCTCCACTGCTTCAAGTTCTGCCACGTTTCGTCCACTGTAGCGCCCGCAAAGGGCGGATAGCCAGCGAGAGCTTCGAAGAGCATGCAGCCCAAGCTCCAATAGTCAACGGTGAAGTCGTACTCGTCACCCTTGAGCACCTCAGGTGCCATATAATCTGGGCTGCCAACAATGCTCTTGGCGTAGTTGACGTCACGCTCTCGAAGCGATCGATAATTCTCGCGACGCTCTGCGGCGGAGCGCTCTTCCATTGGCCGTCCGAACGGAGATATCACATTCCCAACAGATTCCAACTTTATCCGCATCGACTCGATCTTGGCTGGCGCAAGCATTCCCGCAGCGAGTCCAAAGTCGGTCAGCTTGACATGACCGGTGCTGTCGATGAGGAAGTTCTCCGGCTTGAGATCTCGATGAATGTAGCCCAGCTGGTGTAGCGAGTCTACGCAGGAGAACATCTCGGCAATGTAGAAGCGGGCATGGCGATTGTGCAGAACGCCGGTGTTGTTGAGTAGCGTTCGAAAGTCTCCACCCGGCACATATTCCTGCATCTATCAATACCTGCGCGATGAACATGAGGCAGGTCAAACGTACCATGGCTAGGTATATGCTCGTGTCATCCTGGAACGCGTAGAGCAGCCGCACCAACCACTCGCTCTTTGCTGTAGTCAAGATGTCGCGCTCCGTCAGGACGTGGCGGACTTCGTCGAGCTTAAACAGCAGCTTCTTGCTCATTACCTTCAGTGCGCACACCTCCCGTGTGTCCTTTTTCTGCGCTAGATATACCTGCCCGTAGCCGCCCTGGCCTACTTGCGTGAGGATCTGAAAGTCGCCCTGCCTCAGTCGGGTGCGGCGTTTCCGCAGATTCGCCCGCTCACGCCCCAGGTACTGTGTGAGGGCATCGTTGTAGTCGGCTTCGCGAGTCGCAGGAGGCGGCGGGTTCTGCGCCTTGAATTGTGAAAGACGGTTCTGGCGGGTGTGGACGTAGGTGAGGAGGTCGTAGTAGTAGTCGAGGAAATCTGTCACATGTGAGCAAATGGCGCCAAAACCCGTCGGTGAGACACTCACAAAGCTGCGTGACATTGGCTAGGCGCTTGACCTGCGGCTTCCTCGCCTTCTCGAGCTCTTCCGCCGAGAGACGCTGCTGCCCCGGGTAGTAGCGTCCGGACTGCTCTGCCTCGCGCGGGCGATATGGATCCTGGCGCGATTGGGCGGCGTGGGTCACGTAGCTCGGCTCCTTTTGCAGGCCTGGACGTGCTCCCGGCGGCGTGTTCTCCTTGTTCGACTTGCGCGTGGGGCTTGCCGGGCCAACCGTGGTGAGATCGTGCGTAGAGTAGTCCGTCTCGTCCGCCGTCTGCAGGTTGGCCTTGTTAGGCGATGTAGGCGTGCCCGGCTTGGACTTGGACGGCGAGCCCAGCGTGGGGAGCAATCTCATAGCATTCTCGAAGACATGGGGAAGATCGAATGCCCCAGGCGGGGCGTGGTGCTTGCTTGGGCTGCCCTGGGGCGTCTGTTGCGGGCTGATGAAGGCCTCATGCGAAGGCGTGCCTGGGCGGTCCATGTCGCCTGAGCGAGTGTGAAGCAGTGGAGGGGGAGTGGGCAGCTGGAAGCTCTGTCTTTCTCCGGCCATGATGTGCGAGTGAGCAGAGTTGCGGACGGGTGGTCACCTCCAAGAAGGAGCGACTGCGGGCAGCCGTTGCTGCAACAGAATGCAAGAGCGAAGCAATGCAGGATACGGGCGGATATGCAAGCAATGGCCTTGAACTGATTAAGAAGTGATCAGCTGCGACGACAAGGGCAGAAGTGCGTGGTGTGCTGGCCTGCCCACGTTCAGAGGTCGAGTTTGTTGCTGTCGACTGCGGGGTGTTTATTTGAGCCAAGACCTCACCCGGCAACCAATGGCATTCCCCGCAGCATCCCCATCGACGTCACCCAATTTCCTCACTACAGCCAGCGCAGCTATTTTGTACTTGTCTAAATTATGCCTGGATTCCCGTACCCTATATAAAAATTCCACGCTCCAGTCATTAGATAGGCCGCAAATGCGGCATGCACACCCGTGTAACTCCCGAGGACCATGCGCTCAAACGCCGTCAGGAAGCCTCGTGAAAGTATAATGCAGCAACAAGAAGATTCCCGTCGTGTTCAGAACTACCGCCCAATAGAAGCCCCAGGCCCTCCGAGCAGATTGACGCCTTCTTTCTTGAAATAAGACTCCTGTCATCTGCCGACACACGAAAGAAGTGAGTTCATAGTGTTAGGAGTCCACGCAGTTTCAGCCAGCTGCCTTATGGATGGGCGAAATCACCTTCCAGCTCTCGAGCGGCCAGGATGTCGAGGTACTGGCGGTCCTCGATCTGCAGGTACCTCTCCACGACGCGGCGGTCCGCTGGCGACAGAGATTGGAGTGCCTCATGCCCGGGTCGGAAAGGCTCAATGAGGAGCTTGCGGCACATTGGACAAGTAACCTTGTTCTTGTGCGTTTTGCATGTATTGAACTGTGACGGTTAGTGACAAGTGGAACGGATGTGGTGGTATTGCTGGAACATACCCAGGTATTGATGCAATGTTCACCAAATATGTGCTTGCATGGCAGCATAATCGCCACCTCTGCTTCTTCGCTAGGATCGACGTGCTCGGTCGAATAATCCTTCTGACAGATGTCGCACATGGCGGACGAATCTTTCGGCAGATCGCCAGGCAGAAGATGTCGTAGCTTATCTTTAAGAGTCTGCATTTGCGACTGAGTTGGGACGTTTGGGTCATGATTGTTAGCGAACATTCGCGCCCTGTAGCTCGAGCTGAAGCCTATAGTTCGCGGACGGCGCACACGATGCATCGGGGCCTGCGTTGCGTCGTTCGTTTCCGCGGCGTTGCCCGACTGGAATAAATCAGTCTGGTACCTATCAAAGCTCCGCCGATTCGAAGTCCTGGGCGATATGCTACGGTCTAGCCGACGAGTCGGGGCACCAAGAAGAGCCGACAGAGGACGACGCTCTGGACCTCCAGATGTTTGTACGTTCTGTGGAAATTGTCGGTCATGTGAAGCTCTGCGACTCGGCGACGTCATGTGACGAGGGAGCTCCGCAGAGCCAGCGTCGGCACGTCTCATGGGACCGCGACCATCACCAACAGGTCGCATGGCATCACCCCCAAACCGGCCCGGAGTCGGAGGCGTGTTCGGCACAAACGAGTTGGGAAGACGATTGAAGTCGGGGAAAGGCGGCGAAGACCACTGATGAAGCGGAGGGGAGCTATAGCCGGGCGCTCCGCCATGCATAGAATGATCCATTACCGGGAGCGCTCGAGGCTCCGGACATTCTGGAAACGGCCCGCCTGGCATGTGCATGCCGTGAAAGTGAGCTGCTGGCCTTAAGCCTGACGCAGCTGCGTTAGGACCATGCTGAAACATGGGCATTGCCGGGGGAAAGTAACCCGCTGCTCGAGGCCCGGCATGGTGGGGGAGTTGGCGATGGCGATTCTGCAGGTATGGCAAGGGGAAAGCGCCATATGGCTCCGGCAATTGAGGCCTATGCGGATTTGCGAAGTGATTGTAGGTCGGGGTCTCGGAGGGAGTGAAAGAGCCGTAGCTTGTGTAGCTTGGAGAGAGCGTCTCTGGATCCTGAGGGCGCAGAGCTGACGGAGTGGGCGCTACGGGAAAGGCGCTGTGGAGCTGGCCGCCAAAGTTGGAGTCGGCCATGTATGCTTCGCTTGGGGGAGGTAGAGCTGGGGGAAAAGATGGGCGTTGGCGGTGTTGGCTGTTGGCCTTCAACGACCCCTCCAAGAATCAGATGTTGACAGGCGGCGCACCCGCGGGTATCGCACCTGGCGGCAACCTGGAAGCTGCTATTGTCGAAGCCTGAGGGGGCGGACTGTGAGTGCCTAGGTTGAGCTTCCGGTGGAAGCAGAGGAAGGCCCGGGCAGCGTCATCGACGAACCTTATCTACGCTGACTTGGCGGTGTGTCCTGGCGGGGGGAGCAGAGTGGCATTCACGGCGGATTGCAAGCACACGGCGCTATGGCGGCTGCGAGGGGCCGATGGGTGAAGAAGGCCGGGGGTGGTCAAGGTCGGGGAGAGGGTGCAGGCACGGAAGGAGAGAAGGTGAGGGGTAGTAGCAGTGCTGTTAGTGTGCTGTGTGACTGCGGAGAGGGCAAAAAGGCAGGGCTGGCAGAAGAGGCCGTCAGCTGGGTGTCGGGTCGAATGACTTGCGAAGCGGAATTGTGGGACAGACCAGTCGCTGCATCGTCAATTTAATCCGTAGCCTCGCCGAGTCGGGCGGCGTCTCGTCATTCACACACTCGCGCACAGCAACCGCCCGGCGAGGACAGGCCGAGGCGGCTGCATCGCGAACATGTCTGCCGCCAGAGAGTGCTCGCACAGCGCCAGCTGCGCCGAGAATACCCCGTCTACTGCACTCTAGCTACCGCCGACACAAAAGCACGAAGCCGCAGGGAAGCCCGTCTGGGATGCGGAGCCCGTCTGGGATGCGACGCCCGCACTCCTCTACACATGCGAAGTGCTGCATGTACTGGCACTGCTTCAGCCCGCACGAGGCGAGACGAGTTTCACCGAGAGGGAGTGGATGCTCTCTCTGGATGCTCGCGCCGCCGCCGCCCCCCCAGGCCGTGTCCTCCTCGCTCTGGTGGCACAGGGCCGCGAGCTCAGTGGTGAGAGTCGGAGGCCAGAAAGCCCTGAGCGGTGGAACTCTACCAGTAGGGTCGGCTGCAGGGCCAGGGCGGAAGACGACGAGCGCTCGAATTGCAAACAGAGAACGGGGCGCGGCGTGCCGGGCAGACGAGACGGGATGGCAGGCCAAGGGGAGGCGCTGCTGAAGGATGTGGCCGTGGGCAGAAGCCGGGTAATGCTGGACGAGAGGGAGGATGGCTGATGTTGTGTGCAGCGCGAGATATTTTTCCATTTCGACCAGAGAAAGTCTGGCTGTGGTCCCATCGCCGCCGAATGCGGCCTAGCGCAAGAACCCCCGGATGCTGGAAAAGATTCCGGTTTCTGCCGCGGCCTTTTCCGGCGCTCAGTGCCCGGACGTCTGCGCGGAGTCGAAGCTCGGGGGAGCTAGGTTTTCTCACTGCATCTCAATTCGCCTCAACCTCGCATTGCCTCTCCCCAATTGCCATGTTCCGGTCTGCGCTAACAAAGTCCCGCTCTGCCGAGGCGCGTTTCTTGCGTTCACCGGCACATGCCACGCGGAGCCCCTCCACAATAACACCTTGGGCCGCCTGCAGCGGGGGAACCAGCCGCAGAGCTCTCTCTATAGCTCCCCGCCCAGCCGCTGTCCGCCCAGCCGCTGTCCGCCCCAGTCAATTGCAAACCGCAAACACCCTCCAGCGCCGTCCGTTTACCTCTACGAGCATCATGGCCTCCACGCGGACAGAAAGCGATGCCTTTGGCGAGATCCAGGTGCTGGCGGACAAGTACTGGGGCGCGCAGACGGAGCGGTCGCTGGAGAACTTCAAGATCAACCAGCCGCAGGACCGCATGCCGCCGCCCATCGTCAAGGCGTTCGGCATCCTGAAGGGCGCGGCGGCAACGGTCAACATGAAGTTCGGGCTGGGTAGGCTGTCCGGACCACTCCGAGAAGCACTTGGTAACACTGGGCAGATCCAAAGATCGGCGAGGCCATTCAGCAGGCCGCCGCCGAAGTTGCTGACCTCAAGCTCATCGACCACTTCCCGCTCGTCGTCTGGCAGACAGGCTCCGGCACGCAGTCGAACATGAACGCCAACGAAGTCATCTCGAACCGCGCTATCGAGATCCTCGGCGGCCAGATGGGCAGCAAGAAGCCCGTCCACCCCAACGACCACGTCAACATGTCCGCCTCCTCGAACGACACTTTCCCGACCGTCATGCACATCGCTGCCGTCATGGACTTGGAGGAGTCGCTGCTCCCGGCGCTGACTAGCCTCCGCGACGCTCTGAAGAAGAAGAGCGAGCTCTTTGAGAAGATTATCAAGATTGGCAGGACACACTTGCAGGACGCCACACCGCTGACGCTCGGTCAGGAATTTTCAGGCTACGTGCAGCAGCTGGACTTCGGCATTGCGCGTGTCAAGTCTTCACTACCCCGTCTCAAGATGCTTGCCCAGGGTGGAACAGCGGTCGGGACCGGCATCAACACATTCAAGGGCTTCGCAGAGGACATCGCGGCCGAGGTCAGCAAGATGACCGGGCACGAGTTCGTCACGGCGCCCAACAAGTTTGAGGCGCTTGCGGCCCACGATGCCGTCGTAGAGGCCCACGGGCAGCTCAATACGCTTGCTGCGTCGCTGTTCAAGATTGCCCAGGACATTCGCTTCCTCGGCTCCGGTCCTCGATGCGGTCTCGGGGAGCTAAAGCTTCCGGAGAACGAGCCGGGCTCCTCAATTATGCCGGGCAAGGTCAACCCGACTCAATGCGAGTCTCTTACCATGGTGTGCACTCAGGTATTTGGAAACAACGCCGCAACTACTTTTGCTGGATCCCAGGGTAACTTCGAGCTCAACGTCTTCAAGCCGGTCATGATCCGAAACTTGCTGCATAGCTCCCGGCTTCTCGCGGATGCCATGAGGAGCTTTGAAAAGAACCTAGTTGAGGGTCTCGAAGCTGACGAGAAGCGTATCGGCGCTCTATTGAATGAGAGGTGCGTCTTCATTAATGCTCTACTCGAATGTACCCCTAACGGAAATCTGTAGTTTGATGCTGGTGACTTGTCTCAACCCTGTCATTGGTAAGTGCAGATCCCAACACGATTAGTACATCGCTGATATGGTACTAGGATACGATGCTGCCTCCAAGACTGCAAAGAACGCACACAAGAAGGGCATCACTCTAAAAGAGAGTGCGTTGGAACTAAAGACAATCAGCGAAGAGGACTTCGACAAGTATGTCCGACCAGAGCTCATGATCGCCCCTGCAGACAAGAAGTAGTTTCGGGAGGAGTAGAAAAGTATAATTAGCGTGTAAGCGTACATAAATCTCGACCTAAAAATGTATAAACTTATGGCGTAACAATGCCATCTACCTTTAATCGCTTGCTTCTCGTAAACTTCTGGAGTGCGGCTGGCGATGCACTCCAGAAATAATATGTATGGCGGGGCAGTGACGCGTGTCCACGTGCAGTTGTTACGCCAAGCCTTCGCTTTAGGGTAAACTATTCTAAGTCCCAGCTGGAAGCCAGACGACATCCGACATCAACATTGCCTCCTCGCCTCCTCACGGTCGTGCGCAATGCCTGGAGTTCGCAACGGACGAAAGCGCCTGTCCATCGAGCTTAGCGACGACGACGAGCAGTCGGAGGCTTCTTACGAGTCGCCAGTCAAACGCGCTCGCCATGGCCGAGACGCGTCGGACAGTCCCGCGCCCACCAACGGAACTCAGCAGATGCAGAACGGCCGCCATGTCAACGGCGAGTATCCAAAAGAAGCCCACCAGCCCGGTTCCCTGGTGCGGGTTAAGCTCATCAACTTCGTTACGTATACGGCAGCCGAGTTCCACCTAGGTCCGAGCCTGAACATGATCATTGGCCCTAATGGTACGGGCAAGAGCACTCTCGTCTGTGCCATCTGTCTGGGTCTGGGCTGGTCTCCCCAGGTAAGACTCGGTGTCACGAATCTCATAGGCATCACTAACTGCCTTAGCATCTCGGTAGGGCCAAAGAGCTAGGCGAGTTCGTCAAGCACGGCCATGATAAAGCTGAGATAGAAATCGAACTCGCGGCCGGTGGAACTCACAGATCGAACCCCGTCGTCCGTCGTGTCATAAGGAAAGAGGGAAACAAGTCGGCTTTCTTCATCAACGACCATGGCGCGTCCCAGAAGGAAGTTGTTGCACTGGCCCGATCCTTCTCAATACAGATCGACAACCTTTGCCAGTTCCTACCCCAGGACCGCGTTGTGGAGTTTGCGCGCCTGGACCCCGTCTCTCTGCTGAGAGAAACCCAGCGTGCCGCAGCACCTGAGCACATGGTCGAGTGGCATGATCAGTTGAAAGTACTGCGGACGGATGAAAAGGCGCTAGAAGTTCAACAACAGAATGAAGACGTCCATTTAAAGAATCTGCAGGCCAAGCAAAACGCCACGCGCGAGGACGTGGAGCGATTCAACCAGCGGCAGGAGCTTGTCTTGAAGTCGAGGACCATCGATAAATGTCGACCTATCATCAACATGAAAATACTTGCGGCCGAAGTGAAGCAGCTCAAGTCCGACCTCCGAACCAGTAGACAAGAGCTTGAACAATATCAGGCCGACGTAGAACCAGCCCAACGAGCTCAGCAGGAAATGGAGACGTATCGGGACCAGGTGGACAAGGGCGCCAAGGTCCGGAAAGAACGTTTCGATGCCGGCAAAACCACTGCCGAGAAGCTTGCATCTAATATTGAAGCCGAGCAGCAGTCATTGGGCGGCTTTTCTGCTGAGATAGATGCAGAAAGGCAGGCTGACAAGAAAAGAAGATTGGAAATGAAACGGATTGAAGGCGATATCAGCCGGCTCAAGAATGCTCAAGAGAACAATTCTGTGGAGTACGATCAAGATGCGTTCGAATCTCGAAAGGCCGAATTTCGTAGTCAATTTTCTGCTGCCGAACGTCGGGCTGTGGAAATCACGGATACGGTGAGAAGCATTCGTGAAGACGTCATCGGCCGGCAAGATAGACTGAAGAATAAACTGAAAGCCCGGGAGCAACTCAACACCCAGAGCGGACAGCAGGGAACTTTGTTGAAGAAACTGTCTGCCCATACGCATCAAGGCTGGGAGTGGCTTGAGGAGAATATGGCGAGCCTCGGGCTGAAAGACAAAGCTTATCCTCCCCCTATCCTATCCTGCTCGGTCCCAGACTCGCAATATGCAAACGTTGTGGAAAGCCAGCTACGCCTTTCGGATCTGACAGCAATTACGTGCACTAACAGAGAAGATGCGAAAATCGTCTCGGACAAACTCCTCGGTAAGACAGCGGACGGTGGCTTGGGTCTACATCACATCACTATTCGCACCTGTCCGAATGCCCGCGTCTACTACCACTCCCCTCTTACTGAAGATGAGCTGAAGAACCTCGGATTCGATGGCTGGATCGGCGATTATATTCA
Source organism: Darksidea phi (assembly GCA_030770425.1). Classification (NCBI taxonomy): domain Eukaryota; kingdom Fungi; phylum Ascomycota; class Dothideomycetes; order Pleosporales; family Lentitheciaceae; genus Darksidea; species Darksidea phi. The sequence goes on along the minus strand of JASJFT010000260.1, from coordinate 48,210 downwards.
GGGGCCAGATGCTGTGCTAGCTATGCTTTGCGATAGTGTTAAGCTGCACCGTGCAGCGTATGCGTCACGCCGTATTTCAAATGATCAATACAGCGCGATTCAGGGAAAAAATATTTCAAAATGGGTGAGCGGGAAAGAGTTCTATCAAATCACCACCCGAAGGGAATATAATGCTTCATCCACCAGTGTTACCCAGATAAGAGACGCACAATACTTTACCGACCAGCCTGTTGACACGGAAGACAAGCGAAGACTTGACGAGGAGATCAAAGTGCTTCAACGCGACATCGAGTTACAAAAAGCAGAGCACAAACGAGCAACAAGCGAGCTTGCTGAAATCAGGCAAAAGCAGAAAGAGGCCGACGAGCAAAGGGTATGGACTAACTTCCCACTAGTGTCATTTTTAACATCGAATAGAGAGCGGTTCAATCCAAGCAAGATCAGTTGAAAAAGGCTTTTGCCGAGTGGCAAGGACTGCCCCGAAGGATAGGTATGTTATCTTTGACTTGGCCTCACAATTTGCCACTGACGCAAAATAGCTGCCAAGGAAGCCGAGCTCGAGGGCATTCGAACTCTCAGTGCAGAAACGCATAGTCGTGTAAAGGCGATCCAAGCACAATCCGAGAACGCGGCACTCAAAGTCGCCGCATTGACTCTCGAATATGCCGTAGGTTACAGTCGATTCGATTGTATGCTCTACTTGCTGACCTATTTGACAGAAAGCTCTTGTTCAGCTTCGTGTACTGTACGAGGCTCACGTGGAAGCCGAGATTCGCCTCATTGAGGCGAATTCCGAAGTGGATGGTTACAAGAACGACAACCGTGAAATTCTGGACAGTCTGAAGGAGAAGCAGGCAGAAGTCCAAGATTTGGAAACCCAGGTCAAGGACAAAAAGACACAGCACGGGCAGCAACACGCGGCAGCTAAACGACTGATGCAAGGTATCACGCCGACCGAAAAGGAAATGATTAGAGAATATAGTGAAATGCCATCCATCGAGGCTCTCGACAATGAGATTGGGACCATCACTGCTCGACTCGGCCTCATGGCGGAAGGCAACCCAGACGCTATCAAAGCATTTGAGAAGCGAGAGCAAGAAATACAAGCGCTTCAGTCGAAACTTGATGATATCGCTAAGCTACTCGAAACGACACGAGCCAATATCAAAGAGATCCGCGAGCAGTGGGAGCCAGAGCTGGACACGCTCGTTGCCAAAATCAGCGATGGGTTTTCACACAACTTCCAGCAGATTGGATGTGCGGGGCAAGTCGATGTGTATAAGGACGAAGACTTTGAGAACTGGTCCATTCAGATACAAGTTCGCTTCCGGTGAGCCAACGACCCTTCTCCGTGTTGCCCGAGAGTAGCTAATAGAAACCATAGCGAGGGTGAATCCCTCTCGATCCTCGACTCGCATCGTCAGTCCGGTGGCGAGCGTGCCGTGTCAACCATCTTCTACCTGATGGCCCTGCAAGACCTCGCACGCTCTCCTTTCCGTGTTGTCGATGAGATCAATCAAGGTATGGATCCGCGCAACGAGCGCATGGTTCACGAGCGCATGGTCGATATTGCCTGTCGCGAGCGTACAAGTCAATACTTCCTCATTACGCCCAAATTACTCAATGACCTCAAGTTTCATCCGAAAATGACGGTTCACTGCATTGCAAGCGGGGAGCATATGCCGGATCAAAACACCAATCTGGACTTCCAGAAACTGGCGAAGATAGCACTGAGCGTGCGGAAGAAGATGATGCCTGCTGTGTAGGGCGAGGCTATGGGGCTATGTGGGTAATGGCGTTGTAGGATGGGTCGATTGTTCTTTATCCTTAGGAGGGTTACGATGATGAACTGTGATACACGAAACTCCGATAGACGAACGGCCCTCTACGGTTGGATCGACGGCTCGGACTATAACCGACGGACGCCGCGCCACTTAACGCGAATTGTAACGAGTGACATATATCAGAGCTAGGTACGTTTATGACATTAATACCAGTGATGAGGTTGTTTCTTTCGGCATCTCCCGTACATGATCGTTCAGCCATTACGATCATGACACCGTGTGTTACCGGTATTTGTCGGGTGGGAATGTATTTGACCGAGCCGTTGAGTTGCCGGCAAGGGGAGAATATCAACCTATACATCGTCGCACGAGTGGTTGGTCTGGACGCTGGACGCGCTACCTATACTGCGTACGTGGGCCATGGCTCTACTATAAGCGTTGTTGCTAATATCATGGTTAGTTGCTCTTTGTAGTCTTGCCGTCTTTCACCCAGCCTACTACTTACCAATAGAGCTGCGTGTCTTGCACCTCGATAGACGAATGCTAGATAAAATTGAGGAAAGCGGGCCCCCTAGCTATCAGCTCTCCTCCAACTTGACGTATCCCGGCAACGGCTACCGTGAAGGAACAGTATAGAAGTCCAAGCGCAAACCACGACAAGGAAAGAGGATAAAGAGAACGACGTAGCTAGGCGCACCATAGCGTACCAATTCAACTTTGAATATTCCATATCGGTAGCGGCTACGCTCTACTCTATCGCTGGATAGCAAGAATAGGCTGAATGATAACAGGGACGGCGGCGCAGCGCGTACACGGCTTACTACCCCACTTCCTCGGGCAGCGGCAAAGCAGGTCTTCGGCGCAGGCGAGGCGCAGCGTTTCATCGCTAAGCTCACCCCATCCCCGCCATATGAGCACCTCTTCGTCCCTCTCTGTGTAGTACGTTAGACTAACGCTCTCCGCGCTCTAATTCTAGTAGGGCTATCACAGCATGGCCGTACGAATGAAGGGATATGGCGTAGTGTGTGAGAAGCAGCTTACTCCCTGACCGCGCAGAGGCAAGCACATGCCCAATAAAACGAAAATACCTAGTATCTCAGTGGGTACAAAACCGTACAGACGCTAGGTATAAAGCCTCTTGTATACAGAGCCTATACTTATATCAGACCTTACCTTCGAACAGCAACCACCGCGCATCAACCTGCTGTTACGCCTGTCATCTTACGCACTGACGGTCGGCTTTTACATACCGACTCTACCGCACAGGCTACTCCGGGTTTCTTTCTAGTTCGCGCGTCTAGTTGCCAGAGCGAACGCTCCCGGACAGGCATCATGATTCGCATTAGGGTCGAGGCGCGCTCGATTGAGGATGGGGGCATGTATGGATGGTGCATGAGGTCCCGCGAGGTGGGAGTGGGGACGAAGGTGTTATCGCACGCATGCGTTCGGACCGCTAGCTTGGGTGGGAGCGGAGCTATGCATAATAGAGGGTCGTCAGCGAGGCTGGGGAATTCATCAACCTTTGTCCAGTTTGTTTGAGTGCCATTACTAAACAACCAAACCATGTTCTCATTCAAGGGAGTTGCGGTCGCGTCGCTGAGCGCTTGTGTTGCGTTGTCTTCTGCGGGGCCGATAAGGATTCCTGCCGATCAGTTGGGGAAGCCGGGAAATGCGAAATTCGATTATGTCGGTATGTCGTGATCGCATTCATCATCTTTATCCTGCTAACATATACTGGTTGTCGGAGGTGGAACGGCAGGCCTTGCGATAGCCGCTCGCCTGGCGGAAACCGCGTCTGTAGCTGTCGTTGAAGCCGGCGGTTACTACCAAATCGACTATGGCAACGTCAGCGTGGTTCCTCTGAACGCGCTGATTGCAGCCGATATCATTGATCCTACGCCAAACTTTCCACGACGACCATATATCGACTGGGAACTGTTGACCGAACCCGTGGTTAACGCCAACAACCGGGTTCTGCACTATGCACAGGGCAAGACGTTGGGTGGGTCCTCGGCCCTGAACACCATGTCCTATACTCGGTCTTCGAGGAGTGCGTATCAGCGATGGGCAGGCCAGGTTGGGGACTCCAGCTACACTTTCGACAACCTTCTTCCGTTCTACAAGAAGTCTGTTCGTCTTACGCCACCGAATCTTGCTAAGAGAAATGCTGCGAATGCTACGCCAGAGTGCGATCCGAACTCTTTCGGGAGCCGCGGTCCCTTGGATGTGTCATGGAATAACTGGGTCGATCCGACGTTGACGTGGATTGCCAAAGCCCTGCAAGCGATGGGACTTGCAATCAATCCGAAGGGATGGAGTGCTGGCGAGCTGAGCGGCGGATCTTGGACTCCAGCAACGATTGATCCGGTGCATGCCACCCGCGAGTCGTCGCAGACCAGCTACCTAGAATATGCTCTAGCAAACACCAACCTCAAAGTGTATCACCATAGTGTGGTGTCCAAGATCCTCCTCGAAGGGACGAAAGCGACAGGTGTCAGCGTTTCGACGAATGGGACGGCTGCCTACACCTTGTCGGCAAAGAGGGAGGTTATCCTCAGTGCTGGTGTGTTCCACTCGCCTCAACTACTGATGGTGTCCGGTAAGTCTCTATCCGCTTGGTCATTGAACCCGTCTCATGCAGTGCAGGCATTGGACCCATGGCCACCCTAAAAGCTCATCAAATTCCCGTCATCTCCGATCTCCCAGGTGTTGGCCAAAACCTTCGTGATCCTATTTCCATCAGTGTAGCTCGCTTCGTCAATACCCCAAGCGCTCCAGCCATCGTGGCGAACCCGGCTCTTAAACCTGAAGCGCTTCGTCAGTACTACGAGGAGGCCGCAGGTCCGTACAGCTCGGTGGCTGGCTACATTTCATTCGATCGCCTACCGGCTAATCTTCGTGCAACGCTCCCAGCTGCAACGCAGCAGAAGCTTGCCGCTATGCCCTCTGACCAACCAGAGCTCCAGTATATCGCTGGTGTCATCCTTGCCGGCAACAACACAATCGGCTCTACAAGCGCAACAATCAGCAACGTTTTCTCCCGTGGTAGCGTTACTATCTCGAGCGCTAGCATCTCAAACCAACCCGTCATTGATCTAGGCTGGTTTTCCGACCCGGCCGACGGCGACATCCTCGTCGCAGCCATCAAGCGTCTCCGTCAGGGGTGGGCAACCGAACCGGCCCAAACCATTAGCGCTGGCGCTGAAGCCCGACCTGGAGTAGCAGTTGATACTGATGAAGAACTGCTTGCGTATATCAAGGCCAGTGCGAACATGATGTGGCACGCGAGTTCGACGTGCGCTATGGGGAAGAAGAAGGATAAGAATGCGGTTGTGGATTCCAAAGCGAGGGTCTTTGGAGTGAAGGGATTGAGAGTGGTGGATATGTCGATACTACCGTTCAGTTTGCCGGGACAGCCGCAGAGTACGGTTTACGCGCTTGCGGAAAAGACTGCGGATGCGATCAAGAATGAGTACTGATCGATGGGCAGAAAAGTAGGCCGTATGAACGAATAGAGGCGATATTAATGATCTACAATAATTACGCTCTTTAGACTCTCTTAAGAACTTACGACCGATCAATCGCAATCTTAATGATTGCTTCTCGATGCTCTCATGCTCTCTCGGTCGACAGAGCCTGTTTACGCCTCTCCACCCCGGTCCAGCGCATCATCCAAGATCTAACGCAGCTAACAGAGAAAACCATGGCACCAAATACACCCGTATGACAAGCCTCACCCAGAAAAAGCATCCTTGGCTCGGAACCAGCAATCCATTTAGCGAATTGCTGTCTCAGCCTCAAAACGCCAAGTCAGCGTACCAACACTGCATGCTCAGCTCATTGCTTTCCCCCACCCAATCTCGACCTTTTGTTGTTTTGGACTGCAGCCTGGAATTCCAGCCTTATCTTGGCTTCTCGTTTATCGTTGGGTCACATTGGACGAAGCTGTGCGCCAAGCCGATAACTATGCAAGTGCCAGGCCGATATGCATCTCAGCCCTCCTTTACCATATCAGCAACTTAGCATTATCGTTAAGCTTTGGTGTTTTTCTCCGCTTCGGTGTCCGCTTCCCGTATTCGTCTATCTTCCATCGCGGAGATCTAGAGTGCGCAGACCCGTTGACTACTAGCGTCGCATTGCAGTGTGCTAATTGGCTGCCTGCTTGTGACTAAAGGGGCAAATGGTAGAGTTTGAGACAGTGTGCTTGAGGGCGGGAGATGGGATCTAAAGGGGCGTATCAACGGTTGCTACCTACCATACAATGGCTTCGGTATCCGGACGGGTGGTGGTGGTGGTGGTGGCTGTTCTTTTAGATCGCTCATTTACACCGTTCTATTTATCTCTTGCGCACTTCTTGCTCACACAAGACTAGGCCCCCTCCTACATTCCCCTTTACTCTCTTCACTGAAGTGGCACACTTCTGGGAACGCAATATCGCTATGTTGTTCCCAACACTCATTACCTCAGCACTTCTTGTGCCCTTCGTTGCTGGCAGAGGTGGTGGTCGGGGTGGAGGCGGCGGCGGCGGAGGAGGAGGAGGAGGAGGTGGTGGTGGTGGTACAACTACCATTGAGTACTCAGCGGAAGAATGCTATACTTTGAACCTGGGAGCGGTTTACATGTTGGGGAATGGATCGGATGTCAAGCCAGATTGTACGGAAATCAATGGCGGATTCTGCCATTGGATCTGGGATGACAAGCATCATAATGAGAGTGAGTCTTGACCGAGAACGTAAGACTAAAATGACAATGCTAACGACTCTGAAGCACGCAACTACCTCACCTCCCTCGACTCCAATACCCCAACACCCTCCTGGGAAATGGAAGTCACAGACGCCTACTACAACGGCAGTTACTCGCTCACCCTAACCCCTCCCCCATCCAACGCAACATACAACTGCTCCGTACTCAAGGTCCAAGACATCCCCAACATGTTCCTACGCATCGGTCCGCAAAACAAGAACAATGTATCGCGCGAAGCCTACGGCGACAAGAACCCGTACTACTTCCAATTCGGACGCTCGATCTTTGAGCGAGACTGTCCCCAGACGCCGAATAAAGCCTTTGTCAATTTCGAAAGCAGCAATGACAACGTAGAAAATGCGCAGATATGGTCCTTGCAGCAGAAGAAGAACGGCGACACGTTCGAGCTCGAGGGCAGCTTGACGAGCCAGTTTGGAAGCTACAACAACTTCTTCAACTACGTGGTCAACACGACAGGAACCGATTCCGGATACCCTAACTCCTGTCCGCGGAAATTCCAACTACGCTCCCTCCTCGCAAACACGGCCGCCAAGTTCAACGCCACCGTTACAGCGTCGTCCGCAGACCTCGCATTCTCCTTCACAGACACGGAAACCGAGTGGAAAGTCACCGGCTCCTTCTCAGGCAAACCCTGGGAACAAGGTCCAAAGCTGCTCTTCAACAAAGACACCATCGTCACCGAAGGCCAAACAGAGCACGTCAAGCCCCGCCCCGCAAAGGACAAACGCCTGTGGATAGACAAGCATCTCAAGCACATTCTGATCGGCGTTGGCGTCCTCGTTCTCATTGGCATACTAATCTTCCTATGGAAGTGCGCGGGCGTCCTAGCCGGCTGTCTGAAATGCTGCTTCGCACCCTGCAGCCGCAGCCGCCGCGCCGCCCGCGCAAACAAGAAGAGCATGTCCGACTACCAGACCGCCTCGCCCTCCGATCGACCCTATGGTACCCCCCAAATGGTCTACGCTAGTAAGACCGACGTTACTGAAACGATCACTTCGGTCCTACCGCATGATCCCAGAGATGCCGAATGCAACTATGCCGTCTCACCGACCGTTATGCAGAGCTATTATATTCGGGGTGGTAAGTATCTTGTCGAAGTTGCGAATGCGCAGATGGAGTTGCATGGCGCGCAGAGGGATTTGCTGCATGCTTGTCAAATGGGCGAGGAGGATAAGGTGGGGTTTGCGAGGGCGATGGTCGGGCATCATACTGCAGTGATTGAGCATTATATGGCGTTGAGGGCGGCGGACATGTAGGTTGGGGTGTGCGGGCGTAGGAGGGCGAAGGATTATACCTTTTATGAGAAGACTGGCATTGGAAGTTAATGTGTTCACGATGCAATGTAGACTACAGGAACATTCGGTCTCACTTGAATGTATTCCTTTATTTGAATTGATTCGCTATATCATCCGACTCTCTTCTTGACCCGTGACTTTTGAAAGCTGGCATATGCTCGAGTTTGATCAAGCAGAGCCCATATCTGTCATAAAGACTGTTCCACCAGAGGCCCATAAAGGGCCCTCAGAAGCCCAAAACGCTCGCATCAAGCTCAGCTGCTGCTTCAAAAGCAGCGAGCTGTTCAAGACTGCACCGACACCATCTACCGTCTCGGCAGCACTTGTATTTATGACACAAAGAGTCGCATTCGCGTGGTTCCCGGACTGCGAGAATGGGTTCAGGGATGGGCGAAACGTCGACAGACTGGGGAGGGATCGGTGAAATGTCAACGGGCTCGCGAACCTGCAGCGTCTCCAGCGAAGAAGCAGATCCCTTTTCCTCGCAGTTCTCGGGTGGCCAGTGGGCAGTAGGACCGCAAGCGCAGTGCTCACATGGGGTGAAGCGATCCTTGCAGCAGTGGAGGCAGCCTTGCTTTTGGCAGGGCCCAAGGTAGTTGGGATCATACCCACGGCTGTTGACGTTGGCGGTGTTGATGCTGGTGTCGTCGCGAGCCGCTACGGAATTATCGGTCTATTGGGCGCCGTCAGTTGCTGGACGCATTGGAGGAAAGAGCAGAGCATTTACGGCGGTAGGGACGGCAGCCGCAAGAGCAGCAAACGCCGCAAGGATGACCGCGAGGAGCTTCATGGTGTCGCGAGTAGTAGATTGTCGTTGGAGATTGTTGTTTGGGACGGAGTTTGAGGGAGGAAGGTGGTGGGGTGGTGGGGGAAAACCGGGAGCACACACCTTTATGTCGGTAGTGTGGCGAGCCTTTCAGGTGCGTGGTGTCAGGTGAAGGCCGCATAGCAACTACCATGATAGCAACGCCAAGGCGGGAGCGGAGAAGACAACAAAGTATTATGCAAGACGCCAATCTACATCTTTGACCTAAAGGGTGAGATGCACCGCAAACAGTTCATTTCAGAGGTGCTTAAAAGTAGCTCCGAGTTTGACCAGAGAAAGAGTTAATGAGTGAGCATGAAAGCGAAGACATACTGTGTTCGCGGACTATGTGGAGGCTAGTCGAAGACCCGAGCGACTCAACAAAGGACGCGCAATGAGGAAGAGCTGTTCGATTGAGAATATCAGGATATTGATGTTGGAGAGGTTTCGAACAACAAGTGAAAGGATGGGAGACTGGTTGCCGACGAAACAAGACCGTAGCAAGTTGCGGTGAGGTGGCAAATGATTGTCATGAACTTAGCGGTCTATCTCTTGCAACACTGCTGTCGTGTGCAATTTGTTCGTTCTCACACCCACGACCGTCACGCTTCGCGACTCCATCCTTCAAGCTCTTCAGCGCACTGTGATCGCCGCATGAGAGAGCAGAGCGCGCAGCAACGTACTAGATAACAACAGGTGTCTCTCCGAACCGTCTGCTATGCCCAAGTACGTTCCGACCAGCGAGTGGATCCTCATGACCGACGAGTTTCGCGACGTTCCTAGCGAACGTCTTACCGCCATCCCGCAAACCGGCCGACTAGTCTTCGTTTTCCACTCCGATGAGGCCGCCCGATTTGTCTTACAGACGATCAGCTTCGACATGAATGTCGGCGAAGTTCCTTGGGCCAAAGGCTGGAGCTGCACCTGGGACGTGCCTGCGCTAGTTGTCTCCAAGGGGAGGACGGAGAATGGGGTGGAGAAGCATTCAGGGAGGATATGGTGGACTATCTTTACAGGAGGGAACGCCCGACCGAGGAAGGGGATTCGGCAGGGAGAATGGGACTGGCAATGGGATGTGGAGAGGGTTGGAGATGGGAAGAAAGAGCAGGGGGATGATGTGGTGATCAAGCATGTGCTGGAGAAGATGAGGGTTGATATGGAAGGGATAAAGATAGAGGGAATTGGTCAGCTTCCGAAAGAAGCGCCACCCGCGTCTATCGAGACAAAGGACTGGGCTTAGAAAGTAATGATTACCTTCACCTTGCATGGTGCTGACAAGCAGACATGGAAATGGAGCACCTGTTGAGATAGAGTGTGTTGAGATAGGGTTTGAAGGCTACAAGGAGGCTAGCTGCGCCGATGACTTTGAGAGTGCAAAGATGAGCAATAGTATTTGAGTTGAAGGTCTTACTTCCCTGGTGATGGTGAAAAGGAGTGTTGGTGTTGTGGGGGAAGTCGGAAGTCGGAGGTTAGAAGATCGTGCACAGACGTCACTAGCTAGTGGAACTCCGATGCGCAGGGTGATCGCCGGGGTATCTTTGGGCCGCCGATGCTTTCGTCCGTACATCACACCACACAAAAGTCAGCGCAGCCCGCGATGAATGCAATTCAGCTCTTACCGAGAGATTTCCTATTGCGCTCCTCTCAATTGACATCGAGAACCTCTCTACGACCTTGAACTGCACATACGGAGCTATACTCAAGGCCATACCGTCAAGCTTCAGCAAAAGTAAAACGCCAGCTTCAAACGAGTCTTCAAGCTTGATAAACCGCAGTTGCGACAACGAAACCATGACGTCCCTCTTCCCCCACGCCCCCTACGCCGAAGACCAACGGTTCGCCCACGAAATCCTCTACCTGCACACCGCGCGCGCCGGCGCCATGGCCGGTACTTTCATCTCGCTCTACACAGCACCCATGTCTCTCCTCGCCTTGCGCTACAAAAACGGCACACTCTTCAATAGCGCAGTCCTCGTTCCACGAGTGTTCAAGCATTCCGGCCGTGGCCTCGTTTTCGGCGCGTTATTCGGCGTTACAGCGGCATACGGGCGTATGTTGGGAAGGGAGGAGATTGAGTGGCAGGATCGGGCGTGGAGGTTGCTTGAGAATAAGGGGGAGATGGCTACTGATTGGTATGCTTTTGGGGCTATGGGGACAGGAGCGGCGTTTGGGTGGTTACAGGCGTGGAGGGGAAGGTTGGTCGGGGTAAGTAGGGGAGGGGCGGCGCTGGGGGGTGCAGGGTTGGGAATGGCGACGACCGTGGTGTATATGTTTAGTACGTATTCCAGGGGGAGGAAACTGACGGGAGCACGAGAAGATTGAGCCTACCTCATTGTACAACAAGAGTTTTCCTGGGAACTATATCAGCCCTTCTCTCATTCTATATACCCACCCACCTCAACACTTCCCAAACACCCCTCACATATCCATTACATTCCACCCTCCACAGTCTCCAACCAAAACCCACATTGCACCAACCCCGCAGCAACCTCCATCATATACCCATAAACCCCCAGTGCTTCCTCAATCGTCATAAAAGTCATAACAGAGCAATAATCAGCCTCGCTCCATCCTTCACGTACTCATTCAGCATGAAAATGCTAGTCCAAATGATCATGCCGAGGGTGGCGGTCTCAGCAAAAGTACGATAGAAGAATAAAAGCCGGAGAAGGAAAAGCGAGGGTTTTAGGAAAGTTGGCTAGCGCGAAGGGTCCGAGTGCGTTGAGAAGAATGCCGTAGCCAAGCTGTTTTACTGCAAGAGATTCTATCCAAACTTAGTGGATGGTGGGTATTACATACTAAACCCTCCTATCCATCTAACAACACAATGTCCATATCCGTAGCCTGTAGCGGACATGCTATTGCGCAGGAAGTAAGCCAGCCAAGGTCATCCACTGCTCATGACCAGCCTCTTGGGCCTCACACGAAACACCAAAAACACCACTCTCCCACTGCAAAATCAGGTGACGCGATCGCTGTAGTTGCTGACAGGTGTAATCATTTCAAGTATCGAAGGGGGTTCCCCCGCTAATATGGATGCGGGAGGCTTATATTGGAGGTATTAAGGGGATTCGTTGGTGCTGGGTGATGTGGTGTTTGTTGTGGAGGAAGAAGTAAGGTGTAGGAGGGTGCAATACGTGAGACAGACAATGAGAAGAGGTTGTGATTTAAAGACTGTTTACGATACTAAAAATGAGATTGCTAGTCCACCAGAATAATGTGTATCTAAATAACGTTGTGAGCGACCGAGAACTGTCCTCCAAGCGAATCAACCGTATCAACCTCATCTTCAAGAAATACAAGACCAGTAGTACAAGCTAATATTACCATCACAGCACTGTTCATTTAGAGCAGCTTGAACAGCAAAGTTCGCTGTGGCGATCCTGCCGGTGCGTAGACATAAACCGCAAAGAGTGCCTACCAGAAGACACTACTAGTCTCCCTTAGAACACCCTCTTCTGTTCCTTAGCCTCACACACCTCCTCCCTACTAACCTGCCCGCACTTGACCTTGACCGGATTCGCCGTCTGCGGTGTGGTAGTGACGCGGTCCCCGAGAATATACAGCTTAAGGCCAGGTTCCGAGGCCTTGCAGATGTCGGCGTCGGTGTTGGCCGGCATTTTGAGCACGACTTTGGCCGCGGCCATGTCAGGAATTGTTGATCGAGACGACCTTCAGATCGCTTTCCACGGGTAATTGAGGATATCTGTAGCGCAGATGCGACGCGGTCGGGGGCACTGAAATAAGTCTTGCAAAGGGGATCCGGAGGGTCTTTAGATCACTTTCGTGCTTGCTGGGAAGACGGTGGAAACAACGTCTAGGCGGTCGTCAGTAGACTTTCTACCTCTGGAGAAGAACGACCATAACGAATGCAGCAGCGAGCTTTCTACTTACAGCGGCGAAGGGGCGTTTATCAAAACGTTAAGTTATCCAAAAGGCTGCAATTCGTTTTCCTCTGGAGAAGCTTGTGGTGATGTGCTTGTACTTTCTTGCTAATAAGCGTAAAGGAAAGGAGGATGAGAGGAAGCTCTGCGGCCGAACAACAACATAGAAGCTCGAACTTTTGGGATGGAAAATTTTGTTTTCGACGGACATATGGCCAATGAGGTGATGTGTTAGTGCGGGAAACCGGATTCATGGTTGACGGGCTGTCAAGTGAGGCTTTCCAAGAGAAGACATGTAGAATCTCACGCGAGAAATTATGATCTGTACTCTGCTCGAACGGTAAATATTTTCTTATTGGTATAGTACAATGTACATCTAAAAGCCTGCAATGTACGTTAGTGGCAATTATCATAATCAGCTAATCCCATGTTGGGGAACAGTAGGGTGTACTAGAGCTTACCAGATTCAGTATTGCCCTCGCCCATGCTCTTACTACCACTGCTCCCACTTTGTATCGCTCCCAAGATACCATCGATCATACCAGCACCGCTCCACTTCTGATGCGTCAGGACATCACATCCGATCTCTTTTTCACGAGCCTGCACGAGGTTGACGTAGGCGAGCATGCCCTGGTCCTTGAAGGCGCGGGAAAGCTCGCAGGTGATGGTTGCGGTGGAGTGGAGACCTGCAAGGGAGATGAGTTGGAGAACGAACCTGCACGTAAAGATTAGTGATACCGCGACGGTGGGGAAGAATCTTCATTTACCCATGCTTCGCCAGATCCCACACGAAACTCTTCAGCGAATCTTCCGAGAAGCCTTGGCCCATCCAGTTGAAGCTCGGTGAGAGGTTGTACACAAACTTCTTGTTAGGATACTGTTCCCTAATCTCGCCAGCGAACTTGGCGGCGTATTGCACTTCTGGGGTGGCAGTCTCGACCCACAAGAGATCAGCATAAGGAGCAAATTCCTTTGCACGCTTGGTCGCTGCTTCGATGCCAGCCTTGAAGTGATAGAAACCCTCGCGGGTCCGCGGAATGTCCCAGTTGAAGTACACCGGCGATTTGGTGTATCCATCGGCAAGTTTACGGCGCTTGAGTAACGAGAGGTTGGGGTTGGCCTTGATTTCCTTCAAGTAGGCGTCGATGGAGGATTGTGCGACGCCTTCTTTCTCGAGGTGCTGCACAACCGCCTCATCGAAAGTGACGAGCTTGTGCTTCTTTACCCACGCCGCTTCATACGCATCAATTTCCTTTCCGGATGCTCCGTCTGCTTCCATATTCTGCAGCGTTTCGGCAAGGGGCTCTGTGTCTTCCGTCACGCCCTTGATGAACTCGTGGTCGCGCACGTCAACGGCGCTGGAGATGAGCTTGCCGCTTTCGGAGTCGGTTCGCGCAATGACGAGGTTTTCACAACCCATCGTATCCCACTGGAAGCGCGCAGCCACCAGGCGGTTGATGTGGTCGCCAACGGGGACGAGGACCTTGCCTGCGAGATGGCCGCACTTCTTGCCGCCGTGGAGCTGGTCTTCAAAATGCACAGCTGCCGCGCCGTTCTCGGCGAAAAGCTTCGCCAATTTGATGACGGCTGAGAGACCGCCATGTCCAGTGTCTCCGTCCGCAATGATGGGACGCATATAGTCTAGATACGGCGTCTTCGCACGTTGTTCTGGCGTCATCTTTCTCCGGTTGTCCCAGTTCTTCCGGTCATGGAGCTGTTGCGCCTTGAACAATCGCTGTACCTGATTCGGCACAGTGTTGTACGGGTAGTCGCCAAAGTCGGCAGACACTTCGTTCGTCGTGGTCAAGACGGAGGAGCATGCCCATCCCGAGATGTAGAGCACCTCCTGATTTGCGGCTTGCTGGGTCATTTGCACAGGGTCAATGGCACCCACTTCAAGGAAACACATCAGCTATTGTATTGACTACAAGGTATAGGACTAACGAACTCGTATGCACTGGCTCGCCCTTTGCTGCTCGCTCCTCGAACAGATTAAAAAGCTTCCGCGCCATCAGCGAGCTCGGGTATGTCTGCTGAAGCGCCCCCCTTTTGCTCACGACATCTTCTGCCGAGTATGGTCGCTTGATGTCTTTGTACCGCGGCGATGCCCACCAGTCCTTGACCTGCTGTACCTGCTCCTCGAAGAGCGCATCTTCCGCCTGGCCAGCCTTCGATGTTTCTGCAAGCAGCTGGAACGAATCTCCTGGAAGTGCCGACGAGACAGGCGGGTCAACAGGCTTCAGCACTGGGCTCGACATGCGGTATGCGGTCGCGGAAAGCGGTCGGAGGAGCTGGGGGGATCGGTTCGCTATCCTGAGAGACCGGCTCTGGCGCGCTACGGACCGTGACACTATCCGCAGCATGGTGAGTATATTTGAGGCGTCAGTCCGCACAGGGAGAGCGTGACTCTTTATTGCTTGAAAGCGTTTCGGCGGCAGCGAGCTTGGTAAGCTTCCAGTTCACTGTTGACCGATTACGGACCACAATTGCCACGCAAGAGCCTCAATCGGATCAGCCGGCAGAGGCTTCCAGGATGCGGACCAGACGGGGATTACTGGACAAGAGCACGCGTCGATGCGCGATGACCGTGGTGTCGCGCATGGGATAACTTTCTCCTCCCCGCCGAAGGGACCGAGGATAGCCAGTCCACTAGGCCGTCTTGAGCTTTGCCGAGGGGCAGCAACACCTTGAACCGCCGCAGCAGCGGAGCACCACTGCCTCGCAAAATCTGGCGCCGAGAGCTGCCGCTGTTTTCTCGCTGGCTTTTCTTTATAACCTCCATTGCGCTCTGGAAGGGAGCGGTTTCGCTGTTTGGAGCCAACGCACGACGACACCTACTTTTCCCCGCCACCACAATCCCTGTTACCCCACCCGAAGCTGCGGCTATGGCGTTAAGCGGGCGTACAGCTTCTAGAGCTTTGCGAGCTATCAAGGTGAGCTCGAAGAAATCGCGCTATGCAAGTTGGTGACTGATTGAAGCTTCCACAGCCCTCAGCGACACGTCCATTTGCTTCTGGTATGCAATTCAGCCCTCGGATCAGACGTCATAGCGCTTAACAGTTCGCTACAGTGCAAGCATGCAACTACTCATCGTCCTCGGAGCCGGATCTCAAGGCCACCTTCAAGAAATTCCTGCCTGCTAAGCGCGAGCTGCTGAAGAAGGTCAAGGCCCATGCCGACAAAAAAATCGGCGAGGTCAAGGTGGAGAACACCTTGGGTGGGATGAGGTGGGCAGCCATCGAAACAAACACTCTTCATAATCTAACTCCTTTCAAGAGGTTTGAAGGCCATGGTGTGGGAAGGCTCAGTGCTTGACGCCAATGAGGGTATCCGCTTCCATGGCAAGACCATCAAGGACTGCCAAAAGGAGTTGCCGAAGGGTACCTCCGGCACCGAAATGCTTCCCGAAGCCATGTTCTGGCTTCTTCTCACCGGCGAAGTGCCCTCCGTAGGACAGACGCGTGCTCTCTCCCGGGAGCTAGCCGAGAAGGCTGGCATCCCCAAGTTCGTCGAGAAGATGCTTGACGACTTCCCCAAGGATCTCCACCCAATGACGCAGTTCGCTTGCGCCGTCTCAGCGCTCAACTACGAGTCCAAGTTCGCGAAGGCCTACGAGAAGGGCATCAGCAAGGCCGACTACTGGGAGCCTACTTTCGACGACTGCATCAGCTTGCTCGCTAAGCTGCCCACTATCGCCGCGAAGATCTACCAGAACGCCTATCGCGGAGGCGGTGCGCTCCCCAATGAGGTGGATCTGAACCAGGATTGGTCATACAACTTCGCTGCCATGTTGGGCAAGTCTGGGAAGGAAAACGAGGGCTTCCAGGACCTTCTCCGCCTATATCTTGCTCTGCACGGTGACCACGAGGGGGGCAATGTCTCAGCACACGCTACCCACTTGGTTGGCAGTGCTCTGAGCGACCCTTTCCTTTCATACAGCGCAGGTCTACAGGGTCTCGCTGGACCTCTTCACGGACTGGCTGCTCAGGAAGTGCTTCGTTTCATTCTGGACATGCAGAAGGCCGTTGGCACCAAGTTCAGCGAAAGCGACGTGAACAACTACCTCTGGAGTGTTCTCAAATCTGGACGTGTCATCCCCGGGTACGGCCACGCTGTTTTGAGGAAGCCTGACCCACGTTTCGAGGCTTTGATGGACTTTGCTAGTGCGCGACCTGAGATTGCGGCCGACCCTGTCTTCCAGCTTGTGAAGAAGAACTCTGAGGTCGCGCCCGGTGTACTCACCGAGCACGGAAAGGTGAGAACCTTCGATGATTATAATAACACACTGCTTACATGATCTGCAGACCAAGAACCCCTTCCCCAACGTCGACTCTTCCTCCGGTGTCCTATTCCACCACTACGGCTTCAAGGAGACACTCTACTATACGGCCACCTTCGGAGTCAGCCGCGGCCTCGGACCCCTCGCACAGCTCATCTGGGACAGGGCATTGGGTCTGCCCATCGAGCGCCCCAAGAGCATCAACCTTGAGGGCATCCTGAAGCAGGTCGGCGCGTAAAACGAGATAGCCTGTGAGGCGAATCGGCGTGCTTGATCACCTGTTTGTAAATATAAGTCGTAAAGCTATTACCCAGAATTCACCAAATAATACGGCAATAATTGTTTTGCAGTGTCATGTTGACATAGTATCAATCAATTGTGCGATGGCAGAGGTGTGCTAAGTGGTAGGGACGCGGAAGTGGCGTGGCGCCGCGCCATCGGAAAGTCGGGATCGCCAGGGGACATCCCCATGACTGCTTTCAAGTGCCGGCCACGACACCTCGTCCCACAGTTCACACTCATTTAGTCGTGTTAAGCCTATTTTCTGGTGTTGTTCATTCCCAGCGCTTCCAATTATCGCGACCGGTAACACTAAACACTCATGCCTCATCGCTAGAACCATACTGGGGCTTCGGGCTGCCGCTGTTTCAAACCTGTTAAACCCTCCGCAACACCCCGACTGTCATTCCTACGTTTCTTACCCTTATATACTGAGCGAAAATGCCTCCGACGGAGCTGAGCGACCTCCGAAGGGGCAAGTACGCCAAAATCGATGCCGCCGTTGACGACGATAGCCCCACACGACTATCCTTCGATTCCAACGCGTCCTCCTACGAAGATCTAGAAGAATACGATCCTCTTAATTATGACGCCGGAACCTTGAAACGCAAGAAGAGTACCGGCGCTCTCCGCACACGCAAACCCTCCTACAAAGACGCCGAGATCGCTGCGGCGGGTCACCCGAGACAGAAGCCTAGTCGTAATTGTGGGCCGAGACAATGGTGTTGTTGGCTATTGATCTTTGTGGCGGCGGTGGTATTGTTGTTTACTGCAGGTGGGCTGTGGGCGTACAAGACGACGATGCCGAAGGATGGTTTGAGTCCGCCATGGTATCCTACACCGAAGGGCGGGACAGATAAGAGTTGGGAAGAGAGTTATAAGAAGGCGGCGGAGTTGGTAAAGCAGATGACGCTGGTGGAAAAGGTGAATATCACGACCGGGACGGGGTGGCAGATGCAGATGTGTGTGGGGAATACGGGGCCGGTGTCAAGGCTTAAGTTTCCGGCATTGTGTCTGCAGGATGGTCCGCTTGGATTGCGGTTTGCGGATAACACTACGGCATTTCCGGCGGGAGTCACAGTGGGAGCGACATGGAATAAAGAGCTGATGTACCAGCGCGGCAAGGCTCATGGAAAAGAGGCACGGTTGAAGGGTATCAATGTGATACTTGGTCCCGCGATGGGGCCTCTGGGACGTATGCCAGCTGGAGGGCGCAATTGGGAAGGCTTTGGCTCGGACCCTGTGCTGCAGGGTGTTGCGGCCGCGCAGACAATCAAGGGAATCCAAGAAGAGGGTGTCATTGCTACCGCGAAGCACTTTTTGTTGAATGAGCAAGAGCATTTCCGACAGGCGTGGGAGTGGGGGTTGCCAAATGCGATCTCAAGTAATATCGATGATCGGACGTTGCATGAGATTTATGCTTGGCCTTTTGCGGAGAGTATTAGGGCGGGTGTGGGAAGTATTATGTGCTCGTATAATCAGGTGAGTAGGTCGATTTCGACAGGGATAGGGGTTGGGATCGAGGCTGATTTGTACACAGGTCAACTCCAGCTATGCTTGCCAAAACAGCAAGCTCATGAATGGTATCCTCAAAGACGAGATGGGCTTCCAGGGCTTTGTCCAGAGCGATTGGCTAGCTCAACGTGCTGGTGTCGCGGCGTCCCTAGCCGGCTTGGATATGAGCATGCCTGGAGACGGTCTGCGATGGGCCGCAGGAGAGAGTTTGTGGGGTCCTGAGCTCACCAAGTCAGTTTTGAATGGCAGTGTACCAATGGAGCGCATCGACGACATGGTTACTCGCGTGGTCGCAGCTTGGTATCAAGTCGGTCAAGATAAGTGGCCCCAAAACGGCCCGAACTTTTCTTCTTGGACGTACGAGGAGGTTGGCAAGATCCATGAGGGGAGCCCTTCAGACAAGACTACAGGCGTGGTCAACAAGTTCGTCGAGGCGCAAGGCAACCATCATATCCTCGCCCGTAAAATTGCCGCTGAAGGCACAGTCCTTGTTAAGAATGAAGGGAATATTCTACCACTTGACCGGAATGGATGGAAGGAGCACGAGATTGCTGCTAAAGGAGATATGAAGTTCCGCGTCGGTATCTTCGGTGAAGACGCTCGTCTGAGTCGCGATGGCATCAACGCGTGCGAGGATCAGCATTGCAACGACGGTACTCTGGCGTCTGGATGGGGCAGTGGCGCAGCAAGCTTTCCCTACCTCGTTGACCCGCTATCTGCGCTGAAGCGGTCCTGGAATGATGGCTCGGTATACCTTACCGATTGGCCTGAGAATAAGTTACCTAAGCAGAAGGAGATTCTGGAGGATCAGGATCTTTGTATTGTATTCGCGAACTCGGATGCGGGAGAGGGGTTCCAGAAATGGTCTGGTAAGTAAATCCAACTCATACTCTACACAAAGGACAGTGCTAATGGGAATGCAGACGTCCGTGGCGACCGCAACAATCTCAACCTCCAAAAGGGTGGCGACAAACTCATCCAGGACGTCGCTAAAGACTGCGGAAAAGGCAACGGTAATGTCGTTGTGGTGATCCACACCGTCGGCCCCGTAATCTTGGAGGACTTCATAGACCTTCCCAATGTGAGAGCCGTCCTCATCGCCAACCTTCCCGGTCAAGAGTCCGGCAACGCATTGGTCGACGTCCTCTTTGGTGCCGTCAATCCCTCTGGTCGCCTTCCCTATACCATCGGCAAAACAGAAGACGACTACGGTCCAGGCAGTAAAGTAAAGTACCTGCCAAGTCCCGTCGACGGTCTCTCGCCACAGCAGAATTTCTCCGAAGGGCTGTACATTGATTATCGGTACTTCGACAAGAACGAGATTGCGCCGAGATATGAGTTCGGATACGGACTGTCGTACACCACCTTCCAACTCTCCTCCCTCCTAATTTCTAGCCACGGCCCCAAAACGCCACTACCCGCACCGCGTCCCTCTGGCATCGAACCGCCCACTTACTCGACCGATATCCCCGACCCCGAAACGGCACTCTTTCCCAAAGGGTTCCACAAAGTGGAAAAGTACATATATCCCTACGTCACCACTACCTCCGACATCCACAAGTCCGAAATCAAGACAAACCAACTACAATCCCCACATAGCGACGCAGGTGGTGCCCAAGGCGGAAACCCCGACCTCTACACGCCCCTCCTTTCTGTCTCCGCCTCGCTCACAAACATCGGTACACGCCCCGGCGACTGCGTAGTCCAACTCTATATCTCGTATCCCAAGAACTACAAAGACCCCGAGACAGGCGAAGCCATCGATTTCCCGGTCAAGGTCCTCAGGGGCTTTGAAAAGGTACATGTCGAGGCGCAAAAAGAAGCTGTTGTCCCAGGCATCAAGGGAAGTACGCATGGCGGTGGTGGCGGCAATCGTGAAATGGTCCAATTCGAACTCACAAGGAAAGACCTTAGCTACTGGGACGTTAGAAAGCAGAACTGGGTGCTGCCTACTCAGGGGGAGTTTGAAATTAGTGTTGGGTTTAGTAGTAGGGATTTGCCGTTGAAGGAGAGATGGTAGGATAAGGAGGTATAGAGTTGGACGAATGATGGGTTGGTACGGCGAGGGTGCGGTAACATTGGTGTTTTTGGTGTTTAGGTTGGAGTTGCATATACCAATTTAGCAAGCGTTGTTTTCGTATTACTACCATAATATCGTTTTGTCGTATGAGTTATTAGGTAGTTTGGTTGGGAACTCGATGTCTACGAGGTAACTGCGAGCATAGATATGAGAAGTCCTGTATTAAACGGCTCTTACACGTAGGATTCAGCAACACTCCGGAGCTAGACAACAGCACTAGAAACTTCAGCGCAATTGCATGACATTTGATAGAAGCTAATCTAACGACTATTGCCACATCCCGCGGACGTTCACGGCTTAACAAAAAGTCCGAAATTTGACCATCGTCATCCGATGAGTAACGTACGAAAGAACATGAAACAGAGGATGGTACCGCTCGTACCATTCGCGATGTTTTGCCAAGAGGAAGTATGCCTTGTGCAGAGAGAATGATTTGCTTAAATGGGCAGTTTTCGCCTGTGAAGGAATAGGTAGATCGTCGTTTCATCACTCCTTCTCGCGCGAGATTTTCGCACAGCGGCCCAGGAAACGCCTCATGAAGGATGGCTGGATATAGCATCATCGACGAAGGAACTAGAAAGGAAAGGAGAGGAAAGGGTATAAAAGAAATGGACTTTCCTCTGGCAATAAAAGAGAGCTATCTCATCAACGTCTTTGTACTTGTGTCAAGCCTTTGCTCGAGCATTCATATATCTCGAACCCCAAACCTAGACAGAAGAACCTACATATATCACCATGAAACTCCTCAACAGCGCCGCTGCTGCCCTGATAGCCTTTGTCGCCAGTGTAGCCAGCGTCCCCATGGCAGCACCCTCCGAGCTCGTCCCACTCAACATCACGTCGTGCGTCCTTATACCAAACACCCCCCCAACAACAAAAAAATCCCCCAGCTAACCCACTCCAGCACCGAAGAAGCAAAAGCCCTCCTCGCCAAGCGTGCGACCATCGAGTACTTCATAAGTACGTCTTTATCTCCCCCCTCTGCTCACTCACCCACGCTACACAAATCCCTACACAAATCCCCGAGCTAATCACACGCACAACAGTGTTCTACAGCGAAAGCAACTGCGCCGGAGACATCATCACACTCTACAGCGGCATAGGTCCGGGGAGCATTAGCTGTACGGCGCTGGCGCAAAAGGCGCATTCAATGTACTGGACGCCGGGCGAGGGTGGCGGGGTGGTAAGGGTGTCAACGGGGGAGGATTGTTTGGGTAGGTCGGAGAGTTATGGCGCGGGGGAGGAGGGATGTAAGCAGTTCCAGGCGCAAATCCATCAGTCAGGTGTAGCGGCGTTTCGGGTCGATTGAAGGGGTTCAGTGATTGAGAGCTTTTGGTTTTTTGAGTCGAATGGCTATGTTTATATTTATTTTTAAGGCATCGTTACGTTACCACATGGAGGGCTTTCAATCTTTTAGCTGATGTGACTACTGGGGAATGCCATATACATCTCATCTTGGCGGCAAAGGGTCGGAATAATATCCTCTTGCTTCAGAGAATGGCTCTCTCCTCCCAGAAATTCATCATAGTAATAGCTGGCAATTGGTGATGTATTTGACCTAGAACATAAAGGTTAGCATAAACCCGCGTTAAAGAAGTCGCCACTTTAAAGGTTCCATGGGGCCCGCCCATGGTATCCTGGCTAAGTTTACTGTAGTCGGTGGTCGCTATTCCGATAGAATGTCAACTGATGACGAATTGAGGTTCATGTGCAGTCACCTTTCGGTCCAAATATGCAATCCATCGTACCGAATCAAGATGTAAAGGTCATTGCAACTTGCAACATGGTAGGAGCTAGACTTTCTCTGAATATCCCAACCAGGCCTCAGTTCTTCTACTTCTAGCCATCAAACCTTAGATATGCTTGTGGAAAAAGTCCAGCACCAACTTATATCCACGCTCATACTCACTCTTAACCTTCGCATCTTCTAAATCAGCTCTCGCCGCCATGAACCCATGCTCCTGATCAGAGAACCACTCAACAATATGCTCCACATTAAGCGCCTTCTCCCATTTGTCCACATCCTCTTTGCTCTCACCCCCGGACGGCAACATGGCATACGGAATCGTGATTCCCGGCGCATCGTCGGCCGTCACCATAGCTGGATGGCAAGCCGCGGCGGCCTTGAACACCGAATCCTTCTGGCTCGATAGATTGGTGATCTTGCCTCCCCAGCAGAAGCCTACGATACCCCATTTTTCAAGGCCCTTTGATTTCTTGAGTTCGTCGACGATTTTGGGGATGCGGGGGAGGGTTTTGGGCGGTTGCGCGTATTTGGAGAAGAATTCACCGAGCTTCTGCATCTTGTCTTTGTCATCGCCAGGTGGGTACCACGAGATGTCGGCAGCGGCGCCTTCGAAGAAATCGGGAATGAAGACCTGGTACGGGCGCTCCTTATCCGTGTATGCAAGGATATCAGCGCCCTGCAACGTCTGCGGGAAGAAGCCGAAGACATCATAGACGACGAGGATGCCCCGCTTAGCATCTTTAGGGCCAGTGGCATCTGTGTTGCTCGTCAGCACATGTGATTGCGCAAGAATTTGGAAGTGCATTGCTCGTCGCGAAGAAAACACATACAAGTTTTCAATCCATCAACCTCGATCCAATCGCCCTTGGGTTGGTAGCCCTTCGCGACGACTGCTGGCGTGTTGCAGCCTGCAATTGGTTAGCGTTGAGTTCCATCCTGCTCAGATAACGAGACGGACAGGCTTTCGACTGTGTAGATTCGGTAGACATGTTGACGCCTTGTTGTAGTACAATTCGCGGATTGTGAGAAGTGCTGGGTGCAATTGACGTTCGTGCAAGTGTACAGAGTAAAGGTCGCGAGGCGGCGCAGCGGAGGAGGGGAGTGTAAGCACGCATCTTTATCTCATGGCTGCGCAAGGAGTGCGTATTTATTAGTCAAACGGCGAGTGGCGACCATATTTCGGACTGGGCTGTCACTGGCTGAAGGTGGGGTAGCTCTTGGATGATGTCAGACTGCGAGCACCGCCAACAGTCCTAGCCAAATGAGAGCACATTGTGTAACGTGGAAAGCAGATCTTCATCTATAGATAATGGTGTATGCCTATGTCCACGCATAAATGATGCAACCCAACTATGACCCAACTATGCATCGAGATCCAGATTTTCCAACAATCTATCAATCTTTCCCAGTAAGATCTGATAGTTGATAGCGTCCTGTGCAAACTCATCACCGGCGATCTCGCCGTCTAGTGTCCGAATAGCTCCTGCAGCCATCTGACTCTCGATATCTTGCGCACACGCCTTCACTTCCTTGTCCGAGACGCCGAGGTTGTCCATTGCATCCGCAAGGGCGCCATCGTTAGGTTGAGGATTCTCATCCATCATCTCGTCAAAACCAGTGTCTTCAAATCGTAGTCGAAAGCGGTCGCTGAGATAATAACGAATGTCATCGACCAGTTCGACAGTATCCGTCTCTTGGCGCGCTTTCACCCGTCGAGCCGATTCTTTGACGAGGTCTGCAAATTCTGGTTCATCAATGTAGCGTTCGAGCCTGTATGCAATGTATCGTGCGCCAAACTCTTCTAACCGCTGTACCCGCGTGTCCCAGCCCGTTCGGATGATCTCGTAGATGTCAACAGCTTCCTCGGCGTCAGTCTCACCACGAGGGTTTTCCGACTCTACGGTGGATGTTGAGCCATTTCCGAGAGTAGATATGATGAGCGCTGCACGTTGTTTCAGCTTTTCGATGAATAGTTGATCCGCTACGAAGAGGACATCGATTGCGACATCGAGACCGAAGTCCGATCGCTCGGTGTATAAGAAGGTCAAGATGGCCTCGAGAACTTTTGGTGAGCAGTCCAGCTTGATAATTTGCAAATATGGCGTGTCTTGTGCTTCACGGAAAGTCGAGCTGAACATCGTCAGGAAGTATTCAGATCTTAGCAGCATCGCTCTATGCGCTGGATATAAAGCTGATTTTCGGGGTTGCCGTTGCCGTGAAGGCGAGCGCGGCTGTCTTGGGCCGACAGGTATGCCATTCAGAGGTCCGAGAGTAGTGCGCAGGGGTGGTGTTGACGACTCTGAGGGTCCGGGAGAGGCATCGCTCTCATTAGAGGCGTAGTCATCTTCATCGTCGTCTGCTCGGAGAAGCACATCCGCGAAGATGGAATTATGCCGATCCCATTGCACGTTATCCACTTTTCCCGTGTCCACTACCATCTTGTTGTTCACCACGTTGTCTTTAAACCATTTTTCCAGTTGGTCTCGTCCTCGATCTAATTCTTCTGTCCTCTTTTGCCGTAGCAGCCTCCTGTCTGACACTTCAGTGATATCCTCAAATAGTCTTTCTATCTCCAGCTGCCGCCCGATCTTGTCTATGCCGTTGAGCACCGTCATCTCCTCGTCACTACTCAATCCGAGTGTCACCTTTCGTATTGATACCTCGGAAAGATACAGATATTGTAAAGCGACCCCCAAAGAGTCCGCAGGTATGTTTTGTGGCAATTTCCATATCGATGTAGCCGGCGCAATAGCCAGTTTCTTTGCGAAGAACGGTGAACGTGCGGCGAGCAGAAATTTATGTACGTGAAAGTCTTGGCCATATGCTTGAATTGTAATATCGGAGGTTCTCGGAGTCGGTCGGGTGAGGAGGGAGGTAATATGCGCAGCTAGGGGCTGTAGAGGGTTCGTTGATTTCGCGTAGTCGTAGGATAGGAGCAGGTTCCGTATGCGATCGTTCAGCGCATTGTATAGGCATCGTTCGCCTTGAAAGGTGTCTCGTTCGCAGAGGGCTCCATTTTCAAGAAGCAGTTGAATCACCTCGTAGTGACCACACAGGCTGGCCTTGGAAGACAACGGTTACTGTTATGAACCATGAACAATGTTATGGTACGGGGGGGATACTTGGAAGAGTGAAAGATGCTGCTTACCAGAATCAAAGGCGTATAATCGTGCGAGTCTCTAGAATTGATGTTGACACCGGCCTGTATCATTTCCTGGCACACCTTCAAATCGCCCCGCCGGCATGCTTCGCAGAACAAGCGGAAGTCTTCGCTGGTGTCGAGAGGATTGTCCTCCTTCAGTTGCCCAGACGAGACAGCGCGCGCCTCCGTCGCTAGTGCGACCTCGATCTCGTGTTTCTTCAGGGTACTCATGGCGGCGAGGTAACAAGAATGCAGGAAAAGGATCGTTCAAATGTTCCTTGCAGTGGCGTCAGATATGTATGTTCAGTGGCGGGCGTCGGCGATAAGATTAGATTAGATCTGAGGACGCAGGGATCAGGGGTGTGGCGGCGGTTGCTGGTCGCGACGAGACGTAAACACACCAGCCGGGGGTGCCTTGGCCACCCGCTACAATCGCCTTCACATACATTCGCATACATCCTCCTCCGCACCACTAACATAACAGCATCCCACCTCCAGAATACTTTCGCTGCATGATATTTGCATTTGCATACACTTATCATCATGCCTGAGGACGAGAAATACGACGTCCTTGAGAAGATTGGTAATGTCTCCGCCCTCGTACCTTTTGTACAGATTGTATACTAATGCAATTATAGGCCATGGCTCATTTGGCATTATTCGCAAGGTCAAGCGCAAGTCGGACGGATATGTAGGTATCCTCTACTCACTTGCGGGCGCAATTGGCTCACCGTCGCCCAGATACTCTGTCGCAAAGAGATCAGTTACTCCAAGATGTCACAGAAGGAGCGCGAGCAACTCCAGGCCGAACTTTCCATCCTAAAAGAGCTCGTACACCCCAATATCGTACGCTACTACGAGCGCGAGCATCTGAAGGCATCACAAGACCTGCACCTTTATATGGAGTACTGCGGCAACGGCGACCTTGGGCGTGTCATCCAAAACCTCAAAAACAAGGATCACTTTGCCGACGAGGAGTTCGTCTGGAGCATCTTTAGTCAGATTGTTAGCGCCCTATACCGATGTCATAATGGACAAGATGCGCCAGCGCCAGGCCGTAATGTGATGGGATTGGGTGTTGACGCAAAGCCGGTGCGCGACCGTAATGGGAAGCCTATGATCTTGCACCGCGACTTGAAGCCGGAGAACAGTCAGTATCTGCCACTTTTCTCTCGCCCCTAACAAAACTAACAAACTCTAGTCTTCCTCGACCACGACAACTCCGTCAAACTCGGTGACTTCGGCCTCTCCAAGATTCTCCAATCGCACGACTTCGCATCGACATATGTCGGCACACCCTTCTATATGTCACCTGAGATCTGCAAGGCAGAGCAGTATGGTCCGCATTCGGACATCTGGGCACTAGGGTGCATAATATACGAAATGTGTGCGAAGCACCCTCCATTCAATGCGAAGACGCACTTCGAGCTCATACAGAAGATCAAGGCCGGACGATACCCCCCTATCCCCAGCTGCTACTCTCCAGAGCTGAGTAAGGTCATCGCTAGCTGTCTACAAGTCTTCCCCACAAATCGGCCAGACACTGCACAGTTGCTGAACTTGCCGATTGTCAAGTTAATGCGCAAAGAGCAGGAGGTGGTGAGACTAGGCCATGATCTGAGGGATGAGAGAGAGAAGCTGGTCCGACAGGAGAAGGAATTAGACGCCAAATATCAGTCAATGCGCAAAGAGCTCAACGACCAGCTACGTCGTGAGTGGGAAGTCAAGGCTCAGCTGGAGATTGAGCGAAGAGTTAAGCTGGAGGTCGAACGCCGGGTGGAGGTTGAGTTCAAGCATCTACAAGGCCGGTTTGAAGCAGAGGTTAAGATTCACGTCGAGAAGGCTTTGAAGAAGTACCCTGCCCGACCCAGCTCTTCGCCCAAGTTGGAGCCTCGTTCGAGCACACCAACCCTGCCTGACGAACCAAGCGTCCTCTTCCCAGCAGACAGCGCCGAGAAAACCATGCTAGCCTCGACAAGCACCCTGGGCACGAATTCGGAGTTCAACAGCGCAACAGACATGTCTTCCCTGTCCTCGTTGTCTCTAGAAGACCCCACAGCAGAAGACGTCACCATCACCGCCAAAGCTGTGCCGAAGAAACGCGCACGTGCTCCTCTCGCTCGTGCCCAGACTATGGCCGCTCCCACGAACATGCATGCTCCCCCATCACCCATGGACATTCAAATGGCCGAACCCTCCCCAGCACCGGCATCTCTCGCCGGTCTCTCGCTCTCACCCCGTCGCAACCAACCTCGCAACAACATCTTCGCCGCCGCTAAGGACGGCGCGAAGAGATGGGAGAGTGAAGTCCCGCCGTCCCCTACGGAGGATGACTGGAACGCCGATCTAGACGAGGACGACATTCCTGCTCCGCCATCACCCACATTACGTGCTCGTAGCGCATCAGGTAGTCGCACCGCCAGCGCTGACCCTTTCAAGAGCGTTGTCACCACCAACAAGCCTGTACTCAAGCCTACACGGGGCCTCACAACCGCACCCTCCCTCGCTGCACCCTCCCAAAAGCCTCGGCCTGCCTCTGCAGTCCCCATAATGTCAACGTCTCCCTCTCGCCGCAACCTCCGCGCCACTCCTTCCGAGACAACTAGCCCCGTCCGCCGCATGCCCGCCGCTCAATCAGCCGAGAACACCGGCCCATCGAAGTCCAAGAAAGGTAACGAAGCCATGCGCCGACAGATCATTCGCAACAATGTCGGTGTCCAGGGCAGGACACTTGTAGAGCTATCACAAGCGAGGGGTATCCCAGCGAGTGACGACGAGGGCAAACGAGGGGTCATGAAGACGGGAATGAGGAGTCCAGTCAAGGCTCGAAGTGCAATTACGACGAGAGAAGTGGCGGTATGGGATCCCGAGATTGAGGGCGACTTCATGCCGAGTCCGTTTGTCAAGAGGCAGACGAAAACTTTGATCAGGTAAGCCGATTTGTGATGATCTGTTTTCTCTCGCGTTGTTTTAAGTGTCTTGGATATGAATGCGCGATGAGGGACGATATGTGTTTGGCCTTGGTAATGAGAGAAAAGAAGAGCATTGGGGATGGAACGGATCGGATGAAGCTTGACGGGGTCGGTCGGGGTCGGATGAGGTTGGATGGGATTGGATGAAGAGTTGATGGGGAGAAAACGGCGTCGATGATCGAGAGGGGTTTCCCGCAGAAAAATGTGTCTGCACGGATGGCACGTCCTGTCTATTGATCTCTTCCCTATGTCATTTCTCTGCACCTCTTTTCTTTTCTGCATCATTGTCACATTTCCAGCAAGCATACATTGCGTTGCATCTTAGCATCTGTGGGCGATATCTTGGTTTACAGGACGGCGTTTGTTTTGGATGAGGCACGGTGGCATGGCGTGTGTTTTGAAATGTATTTTTATAATACGATTATTGTGTTTATGATGCGGTACTTTGAGTGCTGGCGTGATTGTTCCTGGGATGCTGTGGTGGTGGGTATCTATTGCTGAGGCGGTACCTTTTCTATGTTTGGCCAGAATTGCTAACAGGATTGAGCACGGCATCGAGAATCCAATGGCACTAAACGCGTAGGCCTAACCATGCACTTTTAATCGTACAACGCCACCTCTTAGGCCTGATGTTGCTGTTTCTGGTATCTCGTCCGCCTCAAGCCTTCCCACTCAAAACCCTCTCCACAGCCTCCCACCGCTCAATGGCCCTCCTAACTAACCCCTTCATTCCTTCCCTATCAACAACCCCACCGCCACTCTTCTCCACTCTCTTCAGAAGCGCATCCTTCGCTCCCTTCTTCCCACCGCTGCAGTCCACAACCACACAAACGCTCTCCCGACACACACTCTCCTCAAAAGCATCAGGATCGCTCAGCACCCAGTTGACATCCTTTTCTTCACCACTCTCATCCCAGTCCCTCTTCCCCTCAAAGACGGCGAATGTAGATGGGATAGGTAGGCCCCGGAGGCTGAGGCTGTGTGCGTCAGAGGGGTCGTCGGAGCATAGTATTGTCTCTAAGTCTTCATCCCAGAACGCGTGGGGGATGAGTGTCTTCTGGAGCGCGGAGAGGATGCTGAGCCAGGCGGCGTCGAAGGCGTTGCCGTCTATGCTGATGTAAAATACATCTATGTAGAGGACCCAGTAGCCTTTCAAAAGCGGTTCGGGTTCTTCGTCAGGATCGTCAGGATTGCTGGGTGGTGTGTAGAGTATGCGCAAGTCGGAGGCTCGGAGGAGATGTGTAGAGAGGAGGAGCGAGCGTATGCGTGTTATGA
Source organism: Darksidea phi (assembly GCA_030770425.1). Classification (NCBI taxonomy): domain Eukaryota; kingdom Fungi; phylum Ascomycota; class Dothideomycetes; order Pleosporales; family Lentitheciaceae; genus Darksidea; species Darksidea phi. Next base: position 18,389 of record JASJFT010000260.1, on the reverse strand, counting down.
GCGTTTGGGCGAAGCTCGAGGGTGCATTTCCGGGTATGTATTGCGGTGTGCTTCCTGTACTCAATTCGACATTTGGCACCAATAGTCTCAAGTTCTCAATCTCTTCTCTTTCTTCGTCCAAGTTCTCCTCGTTGTCTCCGTTTATAACGCCATCCCCAGGCGCGTCTACCTCCGCCAAAATCTCCGCCCTCACCCCACAAACTACACTCGTATTGCCCAACCTCACAACCGCACTCCCGTTACAATGTGTCAAGCTCCCTGTATTCACACCCGGTGTCCTAAACTCTTGCGCTGTACGGCCATTCGCGCGGAGCGGAGCTTTTCGCGCATTGTCGGCTGTGAGATGCGCTTGGAGAAAGGGATGCGGGGAGACTGCGGCGAAGATGGGTCGAGGGAAGGAGAGTGCGGGCGCGGAATGCGTGGATGTTGCCGTTGCCATGCTTGTGGTAGCATAGAAGGGCGTTAGACGCGTATGTGGTGGTGTTATTACGCCAAGTGGAGGTGGAATGCGGGATGTGCTGTTGTAAGCGGGAAATTTTAGAGAACATTTAGAGCCCAGGCGCTAGGGTCAGAAGCTTAAATTTGGTGGGGTAGGGACAGGAGCGGACCATCGGTCGGGGATATACGCTTAGGTAAGTTGGCTATTTGGTCGACAATCTGAAGAAGTTATGTGAGCAGCAGCACTATGCAGCTTCTAGACCTCCCCGCGGACGTCTTCCGCGGCATTGTCTCGTGTGCAGTGCAGCAGCTAGGCCTGACACAGTCAATGAGACTGCGCATTACATGTCGCACGCTCGCAGACGAGATCCTCGACGCCATCATCACTACCAGAGTCGTCGAGCAAGTCGCGGCGTCAACGCGAAAGAGGGACAAGATCGAGCACCGCCTCGATCTCATCGCACGATATCTCCATCACCGCGTGTCTACCGAAAGGCCCGGCACACATTCTTGGATTGTAGCTACACGGGATACCAGCCGGACACTCGCGAAGCTCACAAAGTCAGAGCACGACGCCGCAGGATTCGAGCGTCTGGAGCGCAACGCGTGCGCCTGTCTAGCCGCGCAGCATAGGTCCGCTATCTTTGACAACGTGGAAAGAATAGTTAAAAGCCCGAAGCAGTTTGAGGGTGGTATGGAGGGTAACTGCCTCACCGTAGCAGCATGGATGGGCGACTTGGACCTCGTGAAGTCGCTTCACACGGGCTCAGATCCCCTCGCGTTTTTTGGGCGCCCGTCATGGGCCGCGGCCACGCAGGGGCATCGCGATATTGTGCAATTCTGCATTGACCAAGGCGCGCTGCCCTACGAACCCACCGACCCAGGTGGGCGCAACTTGGCCCTTTATAGGTCCCCCCTTGCTGCGGCAGCATACATGGGCCATCAAGCTATTGTCCAGCTCTACCTGCAGCAGGAGTACTACCGCTCCTCCGACGAGAAACCCGATGAAGACCTTGCCGTCTACTTTGCGGCGCGAGGTAACCAAATCTACACGCTCAAAATAACACTCGATCACATACGGGCTAAAGCCCAGCCACAATGGTTTCTATCCGTACTAGATTGGGCGCTCGTGTGCAGCTGCGAATGTGGAGCACTTAAGGCGGCAAAGGTCGCGCTGGAGTATGGAGCAGATCCCAACGAGACAGACTTTAGCCCTCGCTCCTGTCTTGAGCTGGCTGCTATTTCTGGAAGCGCGCCGCTAGTTAAGATGCTGCTTGATGCGGGTGCTGAAATCGAGGTGTCGAACCTCATCCGCCGGCGTGCCTTAGGAATAAGAGAGGAGGGACGGAGGTATAAGGATGCGTTGTTGGAGGCGAAGAAGGGGGGCTATTCGACAATTGTACGGATGATCGAAGAGAAGCAACGGATCCTAGCCGGAGAGGCTAATAAACAAGCAACTTGAGTTTAGGTAGAATTAGTATGCTCTAAGGTTTATTCGATACGTTTGAGAGGCACAACCTATCGTTCCTTTGAAGCGTTACTCTAACCTTCGCACTGGTAGATTCTTCCCAGAGCTTGCAAAGCCCGCGGGGGCGAAGGAAGTTTCATCTTCTTCAACGTGCTGTGATTCGTGAGATCCGTATCCAAACATTCTAGAGCCAAATAACTGCTATGGGTTAATGTAGAGCTAAGGTACTACCCTGGATAACAAAGACGAAAAATATCTTGTTGGGGTGCCCGTTGTTACTCATTGGGATACCCGTGAACTCCCGGTAGGGACGACGATTAAATGATGGACGCTGATCTCACTTAGAACTAATATGCTTCAGTCTCTTCACGATTATTACTGCAAACTCTCCTAGATACATACAACTCTGATAATATAGTAAACTAAAAGGTGTATTATAAACAACCTATGATCCGCCTTCAGCTCCAAGGGTATTCTGTAAATGCGACACTATTCTCACATATGAGATATTACAACTTCCACCGGCAGCCTTTCCTACGCTCTAATATCCATTCTTCAAGGTCAAATCTAACCACTGCTCAAACCAGCCTGCCCGCTCGCTACAATCGGCTGCGGCTTCCATCCTTTCTCTTTCTTATACTGATCCCCGTTCAGCGTTGCCACCGCCAGCTGGCCAGCCAAATAATCCCTCCCTTTGATCGCCCAGACCATCAAACTCGGCACAGGACGTCCCCCGAAAGCCCCAACCCCCTTCTGTGTCCCAATCGGGACAATTTGTTGCTCCTTCAAGTTCGCCGTGTAATGTCTATCAGGACCGGGTGCGGCGCCGCTGATATGGGCGGTGAGGTCGGTCTTGAGGTTCGTCATGGCGACCGGGATGGCGTCGTACTGGTCCATGACGCCGCCGCGTGTGTAGGAGCCTACATCGCCGACGACGTAGACGCGTGGGCCTGCGGAGGCTGTCTCGACGCGGAGGGTCTTTGCGTTGCATGATACGCGGTTGCGGTTGTCGAGCCAGTCCTTAGGGAGGAAAGAGGTGTTAGGGCGAACGCCGGTTGCGTCGATGTAGATGTCTGCTTCCATGGTTTGGCCGTCCGAGAGCTCGACGGTTGTCTTGTCACCGGCGGCTGTTGCGGATACGACTTTTGTGTTGTAGACTACATTAGCACCGAGGCGAGCTAGGAACTTCTCGGCTTGTTTCGAGATGGACTCGCGGAGGATGGGAAGCATCTTCTTCTCCGCGCAGATGATTGTGACCTTTGCCTTTGGGTTCTTGGGGGCAGAAGCCATGAAGCCTGGCTTGCCGTTCAAGAATTCCGCGATCTCTCCCGCAGACTCAACGCCGACAGGCCCGCCTCCGCCAATGATCACCGTCTTTGCATTCGGAAGGGCTTTCCGGAAGGCCTCGTGCGTGGCCTGGAGCTCTGCAGCGCTAGATGTTTGCGTGAACAGAGAGGAAGGTGTAGAGATGCCGGTCGCAATAATAAGCGCGGTATACGGAATGCTTTTTTGTTCTCCTGACACCGTGGTAACAGACACATTCTGACCCGCAGAATCCACATGCGTCGCCGTGCCTTGAACGAACGTAAAGCGATCCTTCGCATACGCAAAGGCCGGCTCGATCGGGTAGTAAGTCTTGCTCGACGGCATCATCTTGTTCGAGACAATCTCTCTTGGCCCAGCGATCCTCCACCAGAAGTCTTTAGACGGATTCACAAGCGTGACAGTGTAGTTCGTGCCGTCCTTCTTTGGGAGCTGTGGAATCGTGTGCTTGAGCGCATAGTGCGCTGCGCTGAGGCCGGCGAAAGAGCCACCTAGGATCAGGATTGTTTCGGTCACCATGGTGCTGAGCTGGGGTGTCACAGAAATTGGATATGAGAAAAGAGAGCGAGACCGAGAGAGATGACACGCGGTTCAAAAACGTGAGAAGGGAAGACGCGCTTCAAATAAAGTGCGACCAAGGAACGCCTCGTGGATCCGTGCTGGTATCGAAACGCGTTAGAGGATGGTGGGGAACCGAATCGAAGCCGTCATAGAATAAAGTTTGTGTAACCTGAGGATTCGTAGGGATGAAAAGGAGAAATAGATGAGATGCCCGACGTCTAAATATGCAGACGCTGTTTTATTACCTAGTAATGGTAGTCAACAACAGGAGGGGAGGTTGATGCTTAGCAATAATCGGTCCGCTCAACAATTAAGAAGCTATTGGAGCTATGACCGACGTCGTGAATCTAGCCGCCTTGGTCGTATTCGGCAGCGCTTAATATCCGAGCCGGTTTGATGACAAAACGGGATGTCTTCAAATGTCTGGAAATCATCCAATCAGTCGGTAGATATGTTAATCCGTATGCGAGAATCATAATTAATCATCAGGCTTAATGCAAATGACCCCTACAGTGCGGATCGCTTCCGCTCAAAAGCCCAAGTACAGCTATCAGCGGTGACCGCGCCACAGTCGCCGTCAGATGGAGCTGTAGGGTTTCCGCCAGGGGAGGCTTTGTGAAAATACCGTAAGAAAATCAACGGTAGCTGTTGTGGGATCAGCGGAGGAAACAAATGCTGCTGGCGGCACGTTATCACATGCGGAAAAAGGACCGCCTTCATGTGCTAGGACTTTTCCATTTCCATTTCTTTTCAAGACGAACGCCAGTCCGGGCCACATGCCACATGAGATCCGCCGCGACCAACTGAAAGAGAATGTGAGATGGGAGTATGTAGTGCCCGCGATCCTACGTATCGAAATACACATGCGCAGACCACCAACCAATGCTGATCCGCCATTGCCTTAGAGGTTCATCGTCCTTGAACTAGTAGCTTACTCAACCTCCGCCTTGGTCTCGAAGTTGTCGCCGGCAACAAGGTCAGGGATGTCGTCGTCATCCTCGTCGTCCTTCTTTTCGCCATCCTCACCCTTCTCCTTCTGTAGGCTCTGGTAGCTCTCGGCAAGCTTGCGCAGCGATGCCAGCGAATCGGGGCCGAGTTGGTTGAGGATGCCGGGGACGAGCTCGGTCAGCTCCTTGTCCTCGCCGTTGCCGTAGATGGCGAAGGTGTTGGAAGGTACGGAAGCGTGGACTATAAGGCGGGATTAGCATCAGAGCTGAACGCAAGCTGTAGGGCATATAACAAGTTTGACATGAGGAAATTGGGCGCAGATGGCATAGTCAAGAACGGAAGCAAGGCCCATGTAATGAGTGACAGGACAACGACGTACCCTTCGGTGCCGAGAAGTGGATGACGTTTCCGTCGCTCTTGAACATGTTAACCTCCTCGATGGCCTGGATAGGCTGAACATTGAGCTTCTTGAGGGCTCCTTGGAGCTTCTTGTCGTCGGTACCGGCGCTCTTATGCACCTTCTTGACTTTCCTGCGGGGAGTGCCTTTGCCGCTATGTCACACCGTTAGCCGTGTTCTTCCCGATACATGCAATGCTACTGTTTGCCATCCTCCTATATGCCACTCAATTGGACTCGGATCAAACAGATGGTGCGGGGGCAGCGTGCAGGCCGTTGCTGTAGTGGAGAGGTAGTTTGCTTACCCTGTTTAGACATGTTAGCAAGCGTGCTTATTCAAACAAGCATGGCGAACGGCTGAGGACGCGCCAGCTATCAGAACAAGGAGTGGGAAGACATACCAATGCGCACCGACGCCTGCATGCGTGCAAGCTTTGCTTGATCCATATTTGCGGAGGAGGAAATTGGGCGAGGCTAGAGGAGGTGCTGCAGCGGTTGAGAGTCAGCGACAAGTCCAAATAGTTTTGCGGCGATGGTCTGATGGATTTGGAAAGGCAATGGGTGGAGTACGCACCGGTACTGCGGCTAGGTGGTGAGTTTCCTACAAGTGAGGTTTGGTGATGGAGTCGAAGCGTCCTGTCGGAGAAACGGCGCCGAGGCTCCGCAGTGTGTGCCCTCGCGCCTCGCTTGTTGCGACCGAGCTGGAAGCTTTCACCATCAACGAGAACCGGTACATTGCACGTCACAACCATGCGAGGCTATATTCGGAGTAGAAATGTACACTACTGGTGGCATAATCACCAATTCTATTATTTATGGCCGCACTTCGCCTGTCAAAGCTCCGACGCTGTCGACACTCGGCATTGGCCAATCACATTCATCGCAACTGTACATATGCCATCATCCTTCCATCTTCAATAACAGCTTCTGAGGGCATTGCTACTTGCGCACATAGGGCGAGCAATGCACCAGAGAAGAACCGTTAGTACTGCTTGGATTTGTTCCGTCGAACGTGATTTGTAGCTTCGCTGGGGAGCAAAACTTCCTCCTGGCCATGCCCAAACGATCGAACGCTGAAGAACAATCCAATTGCCCCTTCTTCTTATGTACAATCCACCCTTGAATCCGGCCTTAAGCTTATAGCATACCAAATGCAACTACGCCAGCGGCTCCCAACATCCACGACACAGCAGTCGCATGGGACGCGGCACCAGGAGTCGGGCTAGCAGATTGACCTCCTCCGCTTGATGTCGGGCTTCCACCAGACGTTTCGTTGGGATTGCCCGAAGTGAATCCACCCGTGTTTCCACTGCCGTTTTTGCAGTGGCTATTGTAGTCCGATTCGGAGAGGGTGCTGTCGGTCAACGTGACGTCGGCGCACTAATCCAATGTGAGCACAAATCTGGTACAAATCTTTTAAAAAGTTCCAACACACCTGGTAAAGGCCGCCATCAGGATCTCCGTTGGTTACTACCTGGATAGTCGCCGGTGTGCCCGCTGAAATGTTGAGGTCTGCCGGGATGCTGACCTGTCCCATACAGAAATCCCCAAGACCATCCCGTTGGAATTGTGGACGTAGCACTATGCTATAGTTGCTTCCCGGGTTGTCACCGACCGCCAAATACACAGCAACTCTGGTCTGCGAGTGGTGCATGTCCAATTGGATGGGGCCGCCACTCATAGGGAAGTCGGTGCGACTCGACGACACTGAATCGAAGCCACCGCAAGGGAAGTTAGCCGCTTGTGCATCATCAAAGCCGCGCTTCTCCGGCCAATCGAGGACGAAATGTGCGGTTGTGAGGGGGAGGAGGACGAGGAGGGAGAGCGCGTTGGAGAGCATTTTGAGGGACGTGGAGGAATTGGCGTCGTTGGTAGGAGTGATGTAGGAAGAAGCAACTCTAGAAGCTTGACTTCAAAGAAGGGTGGTTTGGAGAAGGAAGAGCTCGCCAAAGACAAACAAGCTACAGAAGCTGGGCATGGTTACTTATTTCACAGCAAGAGCTCCCTGCTTGCCGTGCATTCCGTCGCGTGCACCTCGCGTCAAGCACATCTGAGCTCCTCGGCACCCAGCTCCATCATCTAGTCGGTTACAGAATGGGAGTACTGTGGTATTGGCCGTGGCCTGCACTAGATACGCTGCTGGCCGCTGCAAGCGGCGTAGAGTGAGGTATATTGAGCAAGTTCCACGGGTATGGCGCGCAATTGGGCGCAACGCACAAGCTCTAAGCAAGGGTTCTTTTACGCTAGACCCGTCCCCACATTCAACTTTGTCGCGCCCGGATGCTATGCGCTGCGGACTGCAAGATCGACGGAAATTTTGGGGAAGATCTGTGACGGAACTGGAGGGCTAAGCTTTTATTCACGGCGGTGGCAGAAGACGATCCTGGGTATCGCAGCGGAAATCCTCTGGGCATCACGGACAACGAACAGGAGTGCACGTCAAGGCAGCCCTCACGACCAAACACACTAAAGGCGACTGATGGTTGTCATTGTCGAGTGTTTGACCCTCTAGAGCCGGAAGAGGGCTGAGACCCTGCAGCTACTCTATCCAAGCTTATCCAGCGACCAAATCTTCTTGCAACAACGCCAAGAACCTATGCTATGAAGGCCCATATTACCCTTCGCCCGAAAGTCATGCTGTCTCTACATGCTCATCGTTCCATGGTTGAATCGACCCAGTGCCAACTCTCCGATGAAAGCACCCGCCACCACAGATAGGAAGTAACCAACGTTGTATGTCATAACAGCCAACATGCTACACAGGGATCAGTCATGTCACGGGTAGACATGCGGTGGACCTTACAGAAGATAGCCAACGGCGGCTGCCAGTGTCATGATAAGCGCACGTGGCAGGTCAACGCTGAATCTCCATGGCTGGGTGTGATTCGCAGGTGCCTCAACGATGCGTACGTTTTCTTGCACGCCATTCGTGGTTAAAATGCCCGTCATTGAGTTTCCGTCGAAGGCTTTGTCGGCCGCAGTCTGCTGGTCGGCTACGACGACATATCTTCGCTTGAGCGCAGACGACAGCGCCTTTGCGTCGAGGAAGGACTTGGCGGTGAAAAGGGCGCGGAGAGTGATGGCAAGGAGGATGAGGAAGATGCAGGTTCCAGCGTAGGCGCCAGCGCTCGATGGGGTCCATGATTGGGAGTAGAGAGGCGTGTTCGTTGCTGTGAAGAAAGCCATTGGCATGCCAGACATGCTGTGGCTTTCGGTCCCGCTCATCCCCTCCATCGACGCCATCGACGACGTGTCGTGGCCTTCGTGAGCAACCATTGTTGAGAATCGAGGAAATAGGCGTAGGTGTTGGATATATTCGGACGGGGGGATTGCCAGGGCGTACTTGAGATTGAGTACCAGACTGGCTTGAACAACCGGCAGCCAGGTCGCTTATGAACTACAGCACAGGCACGTCGTAGGGCCTGGCCTCCTTGAAATGACTGGGATGGCGCCTTCGCATCAACGCATAGTAGGCTTAATTCATGTGCGAATCTTTGCGGGAATCCGAGCGCGATTGCGGGTGATCTTGCGACAGTCAAGAACGGGATGAAGCGTGGAATGTAGGGGGTGCGAAGGGGGCGTCTCTCGGCGTTTATTCTCGCGGGGAATCACGAGCGGCAATGATATAGCCTCGTGCAACCGCGACCGGGACGAGGAGCGGCCGTCGAGGGAATCCCTTTCATTTGCGTACGTACCATCGTGGCACCGTCCTTTGAAGAGGCGAGGTGCAATGTTGCTAAGAACATGCTCCAGTTTGAGCAAGTTTTCGGGAGAGCGCCCCTCGCTAGGCTTCATCCGGCCCTCAGCGACCTGGGCTCGCCAAAGAGCGATCATCAATGTATTCGGACTTGCAGTAGCATGCAAATGAACACCAGGCCTATGGCTGCCGGCATCTGCGCTACCAAGGGTGTAACGCCGGCGCCACTGGTGAGCGCATTCCTCATTACACCGCTGTTACCACGAACGCCGCTCAAGTCATCGCAACGACTTCACACATGGCTTGCATCTCAGACATCTCTATGACAGACGGCCGTGCCTCAGGCGGTTATCCATGAGGACAGCAGAAGACAACCTCGCGCACTACCCAGCCACGCGCGTACAATAGGCCGAAGGCGTCCACGATCCATACAAGTTCGCGACCACGCGCTTCGGTGCGTTTCAGCAACTCACCCATTCTGCCTTCTAGACGTGGTCTGCGCGACTCGTAAACTAGACACCATGGATATGTCCGCACATGGTTCCATGTCTATGGGAGGGCTGCCTCCCCTCAAGAACTTTCCGCAATATTATTGGACGGTAGTTGGTACGGCCATCGCAATCGCGACGCTCGTCAACGTCTACAACCAAATATTATGTCGGCAAAGGTATGCTAGCCTCTATTCTTTCTCGCCACCAGCTAACGATAGGAGGCTTTCTGCCGCAAGGGCCGGTCGACTGCAGCCCGCGAAACCGAAGTCGTGCGTCTCTCTAGGGCTCGCAACACTGTTTGCATTCATGAGAGAAGCATCGAATTTCTCAGTACGGATACCCATCAAGGACAGAATATTGAGGCTACCCACGGTCGGCCGCACTACGTTAGTGGTGGCCAACGTGGTGACACTGGTAGTGCTCTGCCTCTATGGGTTTGATCTGAGCAATCGGTGGATCAGAGAAACGGTCGGGTACCGCAGTGGATTCGTAACGATTGGACAGTTGCCGCTGATATTCCTCCTCGCCGGAAAGAACAATATCATCGGATATTTGACCGGCATCAGCCACGAACGTCTCAACTGGCTCCACCGTTGGTGCGCTAGGTGCATGCTTCTAACCGCCACTATTCACATGGGCTATTTTTTCGCAGACTGGGCTCCGTACAACTACATCGGGACACAACTGAAAGAAAATACGCTTGTATGGAAGGGGGTTGTGGCTTGGTCAATGCTGGTCTGGATTGTCTTCAGCTCTATGACACCAATTCGAGGTTGGGGTTATGAGCTATTCGTGCTGCAACATCTCATCTCGTTCGCCGTCATGGTTGGTTTCATCTATATCCATACGCCGGCCGAGGTACACAACTATATTTGGTTCCCCGTCGGCATCTTTTGGTTCGATCGAATTGTGCGAATCCTGCGAGTGCTATACGCGAATATGTCCTTCCTCCATCCGAGACAACGAAGTGATGGTCAGATGTCGAGGTTCTGGGCGTGCAAGGCTGAGTTCACACCTCTGCCGCACGATACGACACGGATTGTCATCAAAAATCCTCCCATCAGCTGGACACCAGGACAGCATGTGTTCCTATCCTGTCACTCAATCGTTCCCCTGCAAAGCCACCCATTCACTATTGCATCGATTCCAGAAGATGGCAGAATGGAGTTCCTGGTCAAGGCTGAAACTGGGGGAACAAGGCGCTTCTTCAGACACGCCGAGAAAACCCACGGGCTCCCCGCGTCGGATCCTTCATGCGCCAAGACTGTTGCTATTGAAGGACCGTATGGGTGTCTTCGGCCATTGCGTCAGTTCGATAGTGTTGTCCTACTAGCGGGTAGCACCGGCGCTACCTTTACCGTCCCACTAGTCCGGGATATACTGCAAGGCTGGAACGAGAATGCGGAGCCATCGCGAACCTCTTCGCTCTTCAAACCGCGGGGCGCTGTCACCCGCCATGTGCGTTTCGTTTGGATCGTCAAGAGTCGGGGACAGCTGGGATGGTTCTCAGAGCAGCTTTCTTCCGTCTACTCTGAGTTCTCGTCTCTGCAAGAGAAGCTCAGAGACACTAAGCTTGAGCTCACTGTTTACATTACTTGCGATGAGTCTTTTACTGAAGAGCACAAAACGTTGTTATCGAACCTGACCGCTCCGAACCTCGACCTCGTGCCGAAGAGGCCTCAGGAACCCCAGCATGGAACGGTGGAGATTCGAAGTCCGGTTTCATCATTAGATGAAAAAGGAAAGTTTGACGGCACCAAGGAAGATATTAAAGAAGTTAAAACCAACTCTCTATCGCCGACAGAGGACGCCATTGCATGCGGCCCAAAGGGGACATGCTGCTGTAAGGCAACAATCGACGAGACGTCACCCGATGCCATTCAGTCCAGTTGCTGTTGCGGTACTAATGGAGAACTACAGTCCTCCGTCCGACCAAGGTCTCAGGTTTCATCCGTCTCATCAAGTACTCGACAAAAGCCATTACTTCATCCTTCGATACTAGTCTATTCAGGTCGCCCAAACCCCAAAGACATCATCAGAAGATCACTAGAGCAGGCACTGGGAGAGTCGGCCGTGGTGGTATGCGGGCCGCAGGGCTTAGTTGCAGATGTCAAGCAGGACGTCTGCTCGCTGAGCGATGAACGAGCGGTGCATAAAGGAACAGGAGCACAAGGGATATACCTGCATACAGAGAGCTTTGGATACTAGGCAAACCTCATTGATCATATGCTTTGGGGATAAGTATCGCATTGTAGGTCGGCGTTCGGTCTTTCGACCTTGAGTCTCCTAGACATGCCAGTTATGTTATTTCTCACTAACTGCATATGCCATTTCGACCATGTGTTTACTATTGATAGATGCCTTTATAAGGGCTTATAAAGAGAAGGCAGGAGAAAAGCAAGTAGACGTGCTTGCGATATGTCGCGTCTGGCGGTGTGTCGTCGGATACCTGCATATTTCTGTGCGCACGAGCACAATCTATCTCAAAAATACCTGCAAACGACCAGTCTCTTCTCCTTCCTCTCACCCATCATCGAATAGTTGCCCAGCACTTCCTGTTTTTAGTTGCAGCTTTCACCGTCAGTTCCACCGGTGTTCATTCACCACTTTGTCGGAAACTTGCCCTGGCGCGTTTGTTTGCTCTCCCGGTGTAAAAACACTCGAAATCAACTCGCCCGCCTCGTTTAACGTACCGTCCACGAGCACCACGATTCGATCGCCTCATCTTGCACAATGGCTGGGTCGAGCAACCAACAGGGCGATATGCTTGTGTCTGTTAGTGAGCAGGGCGAGGTCCAGGATGTGGAGGCTGGGACGCTAGAGGCGGCACCAGATGAGAGTGAGGTGGAGGCCAATCGCGATGTGCGGGTCAAAGGTACAGCTCTCTCCACTACGTTGATCTCAAATCCCTAATTTATCTGTGATTGAAGGCTCCAACGACGAGGCAGACGCGCTTGCGGATGCGACCCAAGACCCCGTTGTCGTCGGCGATGACAAGCGCCTGGAGGCTGCAACGGCAGGTTCTGACAGCGCCGAGGACTACAAGATCATCGACATCGACGACCGTCTTTCATATCGTCAGGGATGGCCGCTACTCCCTGTTCTACCGGTGCTTACTTCGCGAGACAACGTCCCCAGGGTGTTCTCACCGTTGGACACGCACCTCGCTGCATTTCGCACGATCGTCAAGCAGAACAACATTACGGTCCACGGCCTCGAGATCGCCCACCGTTACAACTCCGGCACCCCCACCAACAAGGCTACTCTAACTCTCTGCATCCTATCTGATGAGAAAGAGAGCACTAAGTGGCCCGACACTATCCGTGCCCTACGCACCTATCTCTTATCCCAAAAACCTTCCCTCACCCTCGCCATCGAGATGATTGACCACCGTGTCTTCCACGGCCTGTACACTCTCCGCATTCTCCCCCATGAGTCCGGTCTTGTCTCCGCGACTAAGAAGAAGAGGCACGGTGTTGTGCAGATCTTGAACGAGAGCGGCCTAGAGTGGACGAGTGTAGAGTTTTGGCGGAGGGGAATGAGCAAGAAGAGGGAGGATTGCAGACCGACGGTGCTGATTGGTACGGGAATGCCGCAGAAGAATGGTTGGTGGGGCGACGTGATGGAGAGGCTGCAGAAGAAGATGGGAGGGAAGTGGGTCGTCGAGGTCTGCTATCGGACGGTGGTGAAGTATTAGGGGGCGGAGAGTGCTTTGGTAGCTTCGCAGGGTTGGAAGTTTGGACACACAGTAGATGGTGTGGGATTGGGTGGACCTACGTGAGAGGGGGCGAGGTTGCAGTCACAGCCTGTCGTTTCCACATTACTGAGGTAGGGAACAGAATAACTCACGACGCTTTCATATATGAACAGACATATGCGCAAGAGAGTACATGGTAAAAAATGGCAAGTGCCCTTTCCACATCTCCATCTAAAGTCCCTAACCAGGGAAAGAGTCATACACACTATTTTTGTATACCGCATATATACCGCCTCGGTCTTCCACACCCACACCAACAGCAACTCTAACATCGTCAACTCATCAATCGTTGTGTATACTTATCAAACATGCCATCCCACACCGTCCCCGATTATTCCTCGGACTCAAGCGACAACAACAACAACCATCCACCCCGAGCCCGCCGAACAAATATACGCCCGCACAAACTCTTCAACGACAGCACCTTCGCCATCCCCACCACCCCATCCGAACCAAGCGAAAACGAGCACAGCCAAGACCGCAAGGGAACCACAACCACAACCACAACCACAACGACTCCGCAATCAAGATCAAGATCAAGATCAAGACCCAAAAGGCAACGACTCCATTCCTTCGACTCCATGAGCACAATCCTAGACTCGGAGGAGGAAACGTCCCTTCTGCGGACGCCTATCGCGCGGCTGCGGCTGGAGGATAAGGTAGATTTTCCATCTTCGCGGCTACCAAGATCGACTGATGGTGGGTTTGCAGAACCTTGATTGCGCAGAGCTTGCACAGCGGGAGACTGGCTTTTATGAGGTTGGTGGGGACGATGAGGCGTTTGTGTGGGTGGTTAAGGCTTTTGTTGCGCTGGTTTGTTTGGGTATTGTGGGGACGATTGGATATTTGAGTGGGAGGGCTGCATGGGAAGGGACGGCCGTTTAGGTTTTGTCCGTGTTGTACCTTGTTATTGTATTCACCGCATCATTAGGCGTATCCTTCTACTTCATTTCCTTCTTTACCTCGACATCAAAGGAGACTTGCGTCTACTCGCGATGGACGATGCAAAGGCTGCGTTAGACTAGGCAGCGACATAGCCAGGGGAACAATACAGAACTCAGGAAAGCATGGGACTTGGCTTGGACATAATGTGTTATGCGTGCCTTAATATGTTGATACAATATGTTCCCATAGTATGCTTGTATCTCCCGCTAGCTGGGACCGTCACGTCTGTTGTTCCATCACTCGTGTGTATAATGTACATTCTACCCGACAGCCACCGTTTCACACGTTATTCCGTAAACCATCTTTCCCATCGTCAAAGCGATGCATCTACTTGTTCAACTCCTCGGCCCGCTTCCTGAGTTCCTCCTTGCTCGCCGGCTCGCCGATATTATCCGCTTTGACGGGTCCCTGCCGTCAGTTAGCCTCTCAAGCTTCACCTAGACAATATAGATATGAGGAGCGTACAGGATTCGCCTTGTGAGCTGCGGCAGCGCTAATCGAGCCACCAGACGTAGCGCCGGTGCCCTCCTGGTGGAGCTCGTGGTCGGATGCGGTCGAATCCTTGGACTCCTTGGCTACCTTATCGGTAATGTCTGTAGCGCACATGGTTAGCGATGACAACGTCCTTCAAGAACTTAGAGAGATCAAACGTACTGCCAGTAGCGTGCTCTTCAGCAGGGTGAATAGGCATCTTGCGTTTTCTCAGAAATCCTCTCGGGTAGGTGTTCTGGTTCAAGTCCAACTGCTCGAGTTGGTCTGCAGGGGGCTTTGCTAGTCGTTCTTCGCCGATGCGGTCGTTGAAATTTGGTTTCTGCGCGTAGTACTTGTTGATAAGGTTGAGAGTGGTGGCGAAGTTGGACATGATATACGTGCTGGCTATAAGCACGACGTCGCGTATGACGTAGTGACGGAGAAGTGTGGGTGGGGTACGCCAAGGGATGGTGCGGGGTTGTGGCGGCGTCACGTGGGCTGTCCTTCACGGTGTTTTGGGGAAGTTGGAGGACTTGGCATGAATAGGCAGGGATATGCTTGTAGGATCCAGTCATGTGTGAGCGTTGTATATACAAATCTCGTTGTTGAACTTTTGCGGCGACGAAAGGTGAAAATCAGCAAAATTAACTAAAATAGTAACGACGAGAAGTTGAAAAAATCGTACAACAGTGGCATTCAATGAACGCTCTCCACATATTCTGGAATAAAGAACAAACATATGTATATATTATCAAACGAATACAAGATCCATCTTTCTCTCTACAGTGGAGTCCTACGGTCTGCGCTAGTCCAAGAGGTAATGCAGGTAGTTAGAAAGATGGGACTGTGTATGTAGAGGTAGAGTTGCGAAGGCCGCAGCCGATGGGCTTTATTTTATAGAATACTCGGCTGCCATCACGGCACACAGGATGCCCTCGTAGTCGTGCCGTGGACCTCTCAAACTTCGAGCCTCAACCTGGATCGTTTAGCTACAGACGTTGTAGGCTTCACGCTTCGACCGTAAACCTTCTATTCTGGGCAACCTTTCTGCGTTTCAGCAAATCCGGGACTAGACACCCTTTTGTGTTGTTCTCGATATAGTGGAACCCTATACAAGTGTGTACGTTAGTAATTCCTCCTTTGGCTGCTCCTCTGGTTTCCACCCCAAAAACTCGCTATTACAAAGGAAAAGCCCTAGTCTCTGATAGTTATCTGTACCATCCACCTTCTTCACAATCAGCGATTGATACATGTCATGATAGCCCCAGGGCGACGCCGCATACGAAGAGTGGCCCTTAACAAGCACGAGAGCAAAAATATCAACTCCCTCCAGACTGTCCACTATCCTCTTCGCTTCCCTCCCCGCATCATCGGCCCTTCTGTTGCGATCAAACATCGGGTGGCCTCCCCTCGTAGTACCTTTTGCAGTGCGTACTTCACCCAAACCGTCACGCACGAGGAAGAGCTGCTCTATTGGGGCGCGGATTTTGACCCATCCATCAGTGACTTCGCCAAAAGGATTCTTTCCCTTAAGTGTAACGTTGGCATCGAAGATTTCAGCAAGCTCATCATACTCAGGGCATAACCACGGTACTGGGGTACAATCACAAGAGGCCCAAGACCAAGACGGAGCACGATACTTGGGCACACGCCTGAAGTCCACGGGGTACCACATTAGACCCTTGATAAGTTGTTCGCGCCATAACCCTGCAAGATAATCTTCTCCGATGCGCTCCGCGTAAAGGCTTGCGATCCCGGAAATCGCAGGTAGCTTGTCCGATGCACACGATAGGGCACGCGAGCCGTACAAGAAGATGACATCGTACCATTCCTTCAGGAGACCAAGTTTGGCTTTGGTGTTCGGTTTCAACCCTTCTGGTCTGCGGCTAGCCCCGCTCATATCAACCTTGAGGCTTTTATGCACACCATCGTGTCGCTCTTTAAGGAAAAGGCCGTCTTCGCCTCGATACCCCTCGTTGCATTCGTAAAACATTTGAGACGTACCGTATATCAGCACACGGCGTGGGAGCATGCGTTCCTGAAGGGTCCATGCCCGCTTGGAGAGTGGCTCCTGGAGTAGTGTAATGTATTCTTCTGGAAAGACCGCCTCACGAAGAGGGAGAGCGAAGGCCATCGCTTTTCCTTGCAAGTCATTGCGACTATAATCCAGCTGTACGTAAATCCGCTTCGGTCTCGTCCCAAAGAACCCTTCAGCGCTTTCTTTTGCTCTGGATGCCGCGACGGTCAGATAAGAATTGGAATATATGGAGAGCATCTTTGCCGACTCGCGTTCCCAATCATCACGCTCATCTTGACAAATACACAAAGAATCTATCCATAGGTAGCGTATTCCAAGCTCTCTCGTCAACGTAACAATATCTTGATACGTGGTGGGCATATCGGTAATCGCGATTCCGTTTTTCCGCTTTTCAATAGTGGAGCGGGTGGTGACAAATTCCTGCGAGCTCCCCCAGCAGTAGCTTAGGGATATGTATTTTCCGACGGTGCCCTCCGGGACAGGCTCCCAAAGATGCACTTCAGGGCTGTCTAGAGATCCCACATCGATGACGCGGGATGGTAGATACGTTTCGCCAGGGTTGCAAGTGGGATGTTCGTTGCATTCGTTCAGCCATTTGCGAGCTCTCCCAATCGCAGTCGGGGTCCCACCGATTTCTTCAACAGGCCTACCCGCAATCACAGACGCCAGAGGATCATCTAACTTTATCAGTTATCCGTGCCTTAATCTGTTAACTCAGTTTCGCTCACCATCCTCCACACAAATCCCAAGGGCGGCTACAACACATGCCTGCCCCAACTCTTTTGCTTTACTTGGTCCCCTATCCTCACCCGTAAAGCTCATAACCAAGCATCCATCCCCAACTTCCAGTCTCTTCACCAACCACATATCCCATGTTAGCCAATCGTACTGTGTCGTTTTTCCTGTTTCCCGTTTTGGTGGTTTCTCGAGCTCCTTCTGTACGTTTTCCGCAGATTTACGGATTAGGCTGCAAAGATCGCAGGACGATGCGGACTCGCGCAATGCGGATAGACTCTGGTGGTGCGGATAGCCGCGCATGTCCCGTGGCCATTTAAAGAACGAGTGGATGTAGGGATGCCCCCCGACACCCCCGGAGATGTCCGGTGGAACTGTAGGGAGATCTTCCCACGGGATGCTTTTACAGAGATTACATAGAGACATTGCGCGATGTTGAGATAGCTGCCCAGTGATGAAGCTAGCTAACAGTAATGTAGCACTGCGGAGTGTTCACGCAGTTGCGGAAGCGATCAGTTACGAGAGTGCGAGAGGGGCAAGAGTGGGGCCATGCCTGGACGCACATATTTTGGGGGCCTGAACTGAAGCTGACCCGGCGGACCCGCAAGCACTAGGGCCGTGCCGATGCGGGTTACCAAGAAGATCTTATTTTCGTACTCTCCATGACCACATTTCTTTTAGTGCGCTGTTTGACTGCTTGGTTGGCACTGCGTTTAGGGGCCGCATCATTAGGGGTGCTCAAACCAATGCCCTATGCTTGACGTGAGCGATCGCGTCAACTACTTCTTATAGTGAGAGTATTTATATATATATATATGTGCGGCTTTAAGAGCCTTTTTTTTCAAGAGGAAAGCTGCATTGCGCAACTATGCTATTATAGTAATGATATCTGGTAAGTTTGGGGAAGAGGGTGTGTTGGCACTGCTGCTCTCGCCGTTACCAGAAGACTGAGGATATGTAGTGAGGAAGCTGGCTAAAGATAAGAGATGGATGGTTTGTGCCGCTCTCTGGCTTTTCCCGCGATGGTAGTATTAACCGTTACAGTAGTGAGGAAGCTGGCTGAGGATAAGAGATGGATGTAGTGAGTGGGATGCTGGTATCATCGCGGGCAATTTTTATA